>JAODOY010040788.1:0-17778 GCA_025399855.1 Forbesichthys papilliferus
TGTCTCCTCTATATAATGTCTCTGGTACTTCTCCCATAGAGTTCTATTGAGGACTCTCTAAGTGGTCTGTCTCTATATAATGTCTCTGGTACTTCTCCCATAGAGTTCTATTGAGGACTCTTTAAGTGGTCTGTCTCCTCTATGTACATTTTGAAGCTCACCATGGGACGTGACGCTTAACCGTTAACAGAGCGAGACGCCGGCTGCCGCTGAGACCCCCGTCCTCGTGGCTAACCTCCCCGGCGTCCCTCACCGCCCACCCTCGTCGCTAGCCGTCGTTTCCTGCCGCGAGGGCGTCGGCCAGCGCAAGGTGTCCGGGCAGTGGTTTCGCCGCCTCGTTAAACAGCTGCGTAATCGGCCAGGTTAGCCTCTAATTAGGCTGCCTGGATGTGACGTCGTCGCTCGGCGGTGCTAATTGGGCTATTTATAGTGCTGGCAGGCCTGGCACGTACCCCCCCCCCTTCCTCACCCCCCTACCCCCTCCCTCTACACGCCTCTCCACCCTTCCCCGCTTTGAGAGCGTGTCGCCCAGCCTCCCCTCGCGACGCCCCAGGCTCCTTCAAACCCACAGCCCATTTTTCTCTCGATGTATGTCTATTTTCTTTGTCTCTCTCTCTCTCTCTCTCTCTCTCTCTCTCTAACTGCTTCTTTCATTCTCTCTCTCCGTGTGCTTTTTTCATGTTATATACAGTATATAATGTGTGTGTGTGTGTGGGTAGTTGCTGTTCTCCTCTTGTGTTTCTCTGTGTTGTGGTTGCCATGGGAGCCTGTTACCCCTCCTCTCCCCCAGGCTCATGTAGCTGTACGGCTAATCAGCAGGTTATGGATGCCTTTCTTTGTTATGTGAGTCTACTGTCTGCCGTTTGTGTGTGTGTGTGTGTGCGCGCACTGTGTGTGTGTGTGTGTGTGTGTGTGTGTGTGGAGAGATGGATGTGCGTCAGTCAGACCTGCATCCCCCTGGAGTGTGATTAATGGAGCCAGCTGTGGAGACCAGACTGTGCTCTCTACGCACGCACGCACGCACACACGAAGAGGAATGTTAAAATACTATTTCTTCAGAAACGTCCAGTTTTATTTGGGCTGTACCAAAAAGATCACCTGTCATTTTGCTTAAATACATCTAACTCAGTTGTCTGTCTGTCTGTCTGTCTCTTAAGTGATCAGTTATACCAAGTTCATGCTCAAATGTCTGTCACACAGGTTATATCTGTGTTGGTTCCTCCTGTTTTCCATGGTTCTAGGTCCTAGGTTTAACAGCACAGTGTGTGACGGGTTTCAGCCACGAGAGCTCTCTGTCAGGTGGAGGTTGTAGCAAAGACGACAATAACCGAGACGTTGCGTGACGCAGGTTTTGCCACCGCCCCGCCCCTCAATAGATGTTAATGTGAACGCAGATTATGACCAATTCTTTTCGCCCCCGTAGTAATGAAAATGTTTAAAAACATTTTTTAAATGTTCCGACAATTACTACAGTTTAACACCATGCAACGCCAAACACAATCTGCCTTCATTCAATGAGGCAGGGTGACCACGCCTATTTAAGAAATGGGTAACTTCTAATACAGTACGGGATCTTACCTTTCTAGAATATATTTGGTTTTAGATAGGAGGAGCTTTAAGCAAAACAAACATAGAGACAACATAGTCCCTCTATAATTGCTTTAAAAACTGAAGTAGGCTAATCAATTATTGAACAAAAAGATGACCCTGTTTAGAAGTACATTAAAAACAGGGTTATTTCCATGGTCACAGTATTGTTACGCAGGTTAGATTAGATATCTCTAAAAGGGTGTGTAAATAGCACATTTACGCTCTACTAAATTAAGTTAAATTGTTTAATCATAAGTAATAATTTCCTGCTCGCAATACAGTGTGTGGGTGTAATTGTGAGTGCATCTATGCGTCTTCTGGAAGAAGGAAAAAAGTATTTTTATGGACTCCTTTTATCTCACTTGTTTTTATTACTGGTGTTATTTTTTGTTCTTCATATTTCATAGGGTGGTTATTTGGTTGTTTAACAGCGCTTCCATGCACTCGTAACCACAATTTAATTTGTTTGTTTGCCTCGCACAAATTGCTAGATCAATTCTGCGTTGCTCTGTTAGGTTGAACATTTTACACCTAGACTAGTTTGTTGTGTGTGTGGAGTTGTTTGTGTTTGTGCATCTGTATATTGGCATGCGTGAGTGTGTGTGTTTGTGTTTGGGCATTTTTATATTGCCAATGCGTGATTGTTTGTGTTTGGGCATTTGTATATTGGCATGTGTGAGTTTGTGTATTATTTGGGCGTTTGTATGTTGGCATGCGTTTGTGCGTGCGTGTTTGGACGTCTGTATTCCATGTTTCTGTGTGTGTGTGTGTGTCTGCGTGCACACGTGTGTGTGTGTGTGTGTGTGTGTGCACAGTAGTCCAAATTCCTGTTGAGAGATAAATGAGCCTAGTTGACATTGTCTGGAACAGGTGGTATTGACAGCAGGGAAGTCATGCAGACAATACACACACAAACAAACTCAAAAAACACACACACACAAAATGACGTCAACTAACATTTTCTGGCTGGTTTGAGAGTACAACCACTTGTATGGAGAGGAGATATAAACAGGCATCATATCTGACACATTACGGTTGGTTGACTCCTTGCGTGATTCATTTTGTGAAGTAGACACAAATGTGTTACTGTGTGTTATTACTGTACAGTACATGTTAGATGTATTAAATAATAAAAGTGTAACTTCACCCGAGCGCTGATCATTAAGGCCAACGCCCACTGAAGTTTCAGAACTAGTTCTTAACGGGGTTGACGGCCACTGGCCGCGTCTGACGCGGGTCGACGCCAAGGTTTAGAACGCCTTTCTATTTCTTGGGTGTCAGAACATGAATATGAATAGAATTTCTGCAGATTTCTGAGCTCCTCCGTCAATTTGTCTTCACGTTTCGAACGTTGCGTTCCTTGACACACCGACGAACACCTTTACTCACTGCATAGTTTTGATGAATGCGAAAATTAGGCAAGGAGCTGAGTGGGGGGTTTAGCTGAGAGGGACCCCCCCCCCCCCCTCCTGTAACATGAATGCTAACATTTAAAAGCAGTGGCAGTTATTCCGGAGAACGCTAGCTAACTTTGAGTTAGCAGTTACTCTTTTAGTGGACAGAAACACCTGGTTTTGCCGTCTTTTATGTGTTTTGGGAATGGCAAATCTTTTTTTCCTAAATTATGATACATGTTAGGTAAACAGTTTTGTCAGCATTAGTATTGCTTCTAACCAACCATTAATGGATATCAAAGCTCTTATATGGGGTGTTCTGATGCCTGCAGTAAGCTATTTGTTTTGAATTTATTTGTATACTGTATTATACTATGTGTGTATCTGCACATTGTTGCGTAGGCTTGAATATTATTTAGCCTATATCTGTGGCTTTAATGTTTAATGTTTTTAGTATGGTTGATTGTTTCTTCACTTGCCCAGGGACTGCAGATGGAAACTAGCCTAGTGCGAAATCGGGTAACTAGCATCTCTCCTCTTTGAGGTTAATGTGCTTTGTACATGGTCCCTTTTTTAAACAAAGACAAAAAAAAAAGTTTTTTTTTTGTTGAAAGGGTGTGTGTGTGTGTGTGCGTGTTATGATTCAAATTAACAAAAGCTTGCATGAATTTAACTATGCAATAAAACCCTCTATCATAAACTGTCAGCTACTTGCTCATCCGGGGTGAAACCATAATGACTTCAGATTGTATGTGAAAGGAAGGAAGGAAGAAAGAAAGAAAGAAAGAAAGAAAGAAAGAAAGAAAGAAAGAAACATTATTAACAACAAAAATGAGATGAGAATAATTTGGGGTTTTGTGGTTGTGTGGGAGTATTTCTCAGCAGCAGAGAGTCTTGTGTACCAGTAGCTGTGTGACTCAACAGAGAGCAGCTTACTGCTGGGTTGGCTAGTTAGCTAGCTGCTAGCACAATGTGTAAGGAAGGACACAGGATGTGAGCAACTATAAGGGCTCTGAACAGAAGCCAGAAACCATTCTAATAGAAGGGAAGGGCCAATCCATCAAGGTGAATCGCCTGAGCAACTGTTAAAACCATCATCTGTCATAAGTATATTATGTCTTATGTGTTTCATTTCATAGCTCTTGCCAGAAGTAATGGACCGTTGTTGTCACGTCCATTCCAGGACCAGAACTCCAATGACGATGTCTGTCCTGTCTTGTCCCAAGAGGTTGATACCATAAACAACCTTACTAGCCCTTCCCTCAACAGTAGCTGCTTTGCTTTGGACAAGAACCTCAATGTGACCCTGAGCAACAAACCCAGTCCTGGAGAGGGACTGCCAGCCTCCACCCCCCTGCCCCTGCATCTCAGACCGCCGTCTCTGTCCATCCACTGCCCCCTGAGCAGACCAGACCCTTTAGAAGTGGACGACGAGGCTCCAGTGACCTCTGACTCCAACCTGAACCACAGACATGACCTTTGTGAGAACGCCGACTTGCTCAATGGCAACATGCAGCCCTCCCTGCCATGTAACACGGAGGGGAAGACAGACTGCTCAGTTGTTACGTGAGTAGTAGCAGATTAAGGACAATGGCATATTGGTGATTATTGTAACTTCCTGCTGTGCTCATTTGTCACACTAACATACAGTTAATAACAGTTCTCCTTGCCTGCAGGATAAACATTTTGTCCAGTTGCCTGCAAGCCTGTCTAATGTAGTTCAACATTTAATTGGGTATTGTCCTTTTAGGAAGCAATAGGCTGCATATCAATATAGTCACATCAAAAGAACTGAACACACCGTGTTACACTGAGAACTGAACACACCGTGTTACACTAAATAATGTTTAGCCATCACCATTCTCTCAGCACTGGCAAGTTTCAATTCTACCACGTAATATGATACTGTATGTTTCCTCTTCCAGCGATTCATGCCTAACCAGTTATTATAGTTGAGTTATTCTGACTGCTTTGTAACTATTTAGAACTTGATGTTTACGTATATGTTGTAGTTGTACTGTAATGTCCGCTTGCAGTACAGAACTTCTTAGGTGTACAAAACACAGACAGACCACTTAAAATGACTGTATTGGTAGTAGTACATTTCATAGCCTTAGCCCTCCATCCTATGTTTAACCTCCCTGTGTCTGCCTTTAATCTTAACCGCACCTCCCTGTGGCCCCAGGACTGCAGAGCAAGTCCATTTCCTCTGTGCTCTGTTGTAAGTACTGAGTGTGTGAGCTTGTGTTCTGGCTGTGATCTGAGCTTGAGCAGCAGCCTGCTCCATTCACCTGCGTAACGTCCTTTGCGCTCATACAGGCCAGGGCAGGAGGCAGCTGGGAGGTTTGAGCTGCTCGGCTAGGCTTTCCCACCGTGATGCGCACACAGCTTGGACACATCCACTGTGCAGTACATGCCCGCATATACACGAACGCTGCATAATAACAATAATGTTGCCCTGTTGTTTCTTCTAACCAGGAACTCCTGTAAACTAAAGCAGGCCCCAGCGCTGCAGCACGACAGCAATGGAAAGGTATCTGTTGTTCCAAATGATAATACCAGCTCCATGTATGTAGTTTAGTTTAACTAAGTATTGCATCACACTTCTTCAGGTAGTTACTTATGCTGTTTTATGCTCAGCTCTGTAAATGAACCTTACTCCACCGGCAGCCAGCTGGCGTAAAATAGATATAAAACTATGAGTGTGTGCGTTTGCTTCTGAAGGGCGAGCCCTGTGGAGATCAAGGGGGCCATGCTACCGATGAGGAGAAGCTGGCTATCAGCGGCAAACCAGATAAAGGCCAGAACCTGAATAGTGAGTACCAGGGCTGGTTGTGTCTAGTGTGCGCTTCATGCAGGACTACAGGTGCTCTACTGCTTGTTCAGCCTTTGATCAAGCAGAGATGTGGGCCTGAGGACTACTGTGACCAGAGAGCTGATTGTGTTCTCTTTGGGCAAACACTCAACCATAGGTTAGTCACTGTTGGCTGCAGAGAGAGAAGGTTGTCTTTGTTTTACCAATGGAAAGCTCAACACGCACAGATACACAAATACATCCTCAGTTAATAATTCTACGTCAGAAATACTCCCATGAAAAGTGAATGTATGTGTGTGTGTGTGTGTGTGTGAGAGAGAGAGAGAGAGAGAGAGAGAGAGAGAGAGAGAGAGAGAGAGAGAGAGAGAGAGAGAGAGAGAACATGATGATGGAGGCCTTCAGGCTACATGTGGCTCCTTTACTGACTGATTAAATCTCAGTACAGTGACCAAATGCACATGCAGGCTTGCATATTGACACATTAGTGTATATTGCATATTGACAATATCCATACTGTGCTGCCACCTGCTGGTCTTATCCACTCATAACCATTTATCAAATACATTGAATTGAAGGATGATCACAGTACGACAATCTTATGTAACGTTTTAAGATGTGCTGGTTCCTCCCAGGCCCAGATTGTAATGTGACATCCAGACCTGAGGAGGAAGACTGTTGCTCAGTGGTGAGTATTTCAGTCACAATTCAGCTAGTGGTGCCATTGAATGTTGCAACCATATACAGTACCAGCACAGTGATACATAAATTATTCAGTATTCTGTATTTACTTCATATGCAGTCACAGTGTCCTTTTCCAAAACGTCGATGTCAGAGTATTTACATCCACAGTGTAAATGGTCCCTCTATTAGCCACTAGGTGGAGCTGAAGTACTGTTAAAA
Organism: Forbesichthys papilliferus; assembly: GCA_025399855.1. Taxonomy (NCBI): domain Eukaryota; kingdom Metazoa; phylum Chordata; class Actinopteri; order Percopsiformes; family Amblyopsidae; genus Forbesichthys; species Forbesichthys papilliferus. The sequence goes on from JAODOY010040788.1 coordinate 6,700, forward strand.
CTGTATATACTGTAGGAGCAGGACATTTGATGTTGTGAACTCCAATATTCTTAATTTCTCACTGTAAATATTCTATTATCACATTGTGTTTTATTTGTGGTAGAGATTGACAGGCAGTAATTGTATGTTAATAATGTAGTAATACCAATATATAATGAGTTTATTAATGAATCGTTTACATGTGTGTGGTAAAACATAATAGACGACATTTTAGTGTCAATAAAAACAGGTCAAAAGATATTGGTCCTTTCTGTATGCTGTCTCATTCTCTAGGTGACAGCAGGATTTGGATTATCACTCCAGAGATTATAATGTGACTGTGGTAATCCAGGGAAGGGCGATAGGAGAGTGATGTGGTTTGGGAGGAGGGGGATAGAAGAGTAAATGAGAAGTTTGAGAATAATAACAATGAAATGGAACTGCAAAGGAAAGAGATACAAGTGCAATATGGGAGAGAGTGTGAATGAAAAACCCAAGTCTACTCAGCTACTGCTTAGTTTCAACAGACACACCAACTCAACTTTGAATGCTAGTGCACTGGCAGGAGTACAGTATTAGCCTAGCATGCAGTGTTTTGCCTTGTGAACATATGGAGAACCACAGTATTGGCCAGAGGCAGGTTCTAGTTTCTGGGCCACCCAAGCACAGATGTTGCACATGATACCACTACACTGAAATGCCCTGACTCATTTGTTTAGATTGTATACAGATGCTGATGCAATCAATGAACACAGGTCACCATAAGGAAAGCAATCACCAATAAATTATTGTTGTATTTTATTACACAGACTATGCATGCGTACCGTACTGTGCCTCTATATCAAAATAAGCACCACACGTCTCATTATTTCTTCCACATTTGGCAGTATGAGGATCCCTGTCAGCTGAAGAACAGCACGTTGAAAGGAAGTGATCTGCAGAAAACAGGAAGTCAGGTTCTTGACTCCATCTGCATCAGTGAGACAGAAAAGCAGGCAGTGCTCACCCTCATTAGGGAAGAGGTCTGTTACACCCCCTATCTTAAAGAAGGGCGTTACTGCTCTGGTGCATGTGTCATTTGGAGAATGTATGTGATGCTATTTGTGTACAGTAGCTAAGTAGTAAGAAGTGTTCAGCTCATCGCAGATGCCTTGTTTTCCCAGATTATCACTAAGGAGGCAGAAGCTAGTGACTGGAAGAGGAAGTATGAAGACAGCAGACAGGAAGTTATGGAGATGAGGTAAAGGAAAAGTTGTCCAACTGGTAGCTAAGCATCAGCCATTTGATAATCATAATGTCCATATTTCCCTCCTTACAGAAAGATTGTGGCTGAATATGAGAAGACTATTGCCCAGATGATTGGTGAGATGTATCTAATATTCTGTGTTTAATGCAGTTAACTTCCCCCACTCAAATACTTACGTCATCTATCATCCCAGTGAGTCAGGCTTCTGAATACATCCACCTGAATGATTAAAAAGCAGTATTTGTACTATACTGTATATAGCATGTCATCATTATTAGTAGTAATTGTGTGTGTGTGTGTGTGTGTGTGTGTGTGTGTGTGTAATAGCAATTGAAGCTTTTTCATTGTTTGTTTAATTGATTATTTTGATTTATGTTTCTTAGTCGAATATATGCATACAAAATTGTCACCTGATGAACATCTAAACATTTTACAAACATATCTGAATAATTCTTTTACATTCCCCTCAGAGGATGAGCAGCGCAATGCCATGAGTTCCCATAAGTCTTTGCAGGCATTGACAATTGAGAAGGATGCTGCTCTTGCTGACCTGAACTCTGTGGAGCGCTCTCTCTCAGACATGTTTCGTCGTTATGAAAACATGAAGAGCACACTAGAGGGCTTTAAGAAGGTAAGGGGCTAGAAGTTGCATTGGTGTTTGGTACTATTAAGTCTCTCAGCAGAGATATTCCCATAAGAGGATAAGGTGTTACATAAGATCGGGATCATTGGAAATGCTGGAAGTAGAAGCAGAAAGCATTTGACAAAAAGGGCATTGATTGTTAATGAGTCATATTTTTTGCTTTTTATACAAACCCCTTGGTAAAATACACATGCTGTTACGTAGAGCCCAAAAGGAATATTGGTTGGTGAAAAAAATAAGGACAATGTAGTTTGCCATAGCCTTTCTTGTATGGGTGTATATGTTCAACATTGTGCTTGTTCTTTTGCCCTCCCAGAATGAGGAGGTGCTAAAGAAATGTGCCCAGGAGTACCTGTCCAGAGTCAAACAGGAGGAGCAGAGATACCAAACACTTAAACTCCACGCTGAAGAGAAATTAGACATGTAGGTTCTTAAGGAAAATCTAAGTATATGTTTTTTAACTAGCTTTGATGCGTAGATTGAAGAGTTTGCTTTTCTTTCTGTTGTTCATCGCCCATTGTATTTCAGAGCTAACGGGGAGATAGCCCAGGTGCGAGGCAAGGCCAGCTCAGAGAACATGGCGCTGACAGCCAGCCTGAGGAAGGAACAAATGAGAAACGAGTCTCTGGAAGGAGCCCTGCAACAAAAGGTAAAGTATATGTGTACCTGTTCATATTCTATTATGAACTGATTACATTACAAAATACATATCATTTTCTCTGAACGACATTTCCATATCTTGTGCTGTTTCTTTTGTTTCCAGAATCAGGAGATAGAGGAACTCACCAAGATTTGTGATGAACTGATTGCAAAGATGGGGAAAATAGACTGAGTGAAAATGGATGTACTAATCCTGTCCTGCTAGTCTGTCTTGTAGCCCAACCCTGTGCATGATCTCAGCCAATTAGCAGCAGCAGCACTCAGCTTCTGCACCAATCCTGCCATTTCAATTGGCTCATGTACAGCTGTCTTAAATGACCCGCTATATTCTGATCAAATGCACTACTTCTTATCTGAACTGAATATTAAATACACTAATGCTTGAGCTTTGTTATACAGTAAATAGTTGTTTTGTATTGTTTATCCTTAAAAGCACAATTGGGTGTCTTTATCCTTAAGAAAACTGTGTTATTGACGACAACCTGCTAATTATTAACTTATGTGGATTCGGAACAACCCTTGCTTTGCTTTCAACGATTTTGTATTTATTCTATATATTCACACCATGCCACAAAACAATGTTTTCTCTAACATGTAAATAATAATTTTATTCTGAAAGTGAGATGCTCAGGTGTGGTTGAGATGTTTTAAGTTCAGGGTTGAGGTCAAGTTGCACTAGAGCTGGGTAAGAGAGAAGGGTTTAGTGGAATTCAAGTAAACAAATTAACCTCTGAGGCCTTGATTGTGTTAAAGTTATTTATTCTCTGGGAAGATTAGACCAAGATCAAATTCTGCACAAGACTAAATCTAGACCACTCACAAGACAAATATATAATATAGAGCAGGTGCACTTTCTTAAAGCGGTTAGCAGTGTCCGATGTTGGGATTCACCCTGTCAGCACAAATTAGCTGTGATCATTTAAACTACTGTTTATCTTTACCTATTGAGTGTGAGAAATGGTCTGTCTTGACATGTCAGTTTGTCAGATGTTCTGTGGGGTTGACATACTATATATGTAAATACAAATAAAATGCTGGAAAACATGATCAGATCTTGGGTGAATGGAGACTGCTATACATTCATCGAAACCATATATATCACCTACTGCTTCATTTCCCTCATCATGCAGGTTGCCTGCGTTTTTGTCCACACAGGAATGGTTGTTAACTTCAAAACTGAGTCCACTGATCTATCAGCTATTGCTTCTACTATAGACTATTCATAATTCTTTGAGATGGTGAGGAAATTGTATAAATGTGTGTGTGTTTTTAGGCAAGAATTATTCTGAGGATAAGTAAAATATATTTTTGCTAGCTGCTTGCTTACTAAATTATTAAATATAATTACAACACGGGCTAATTTAAGCAAACTGAGTGTGAATGCCATATTTATAAATTACACAGCCAACCCTACCATTCCAATGTTCTTGTGCCATTCTAAAAATAATCTCAAAATATATATTTTTTGTTTGTTTCTGAAAATATTGCTTTAGTTATTTTGCATTTCAGTGATCCCTTATTGAACTGTAGTTCCATATACAGTAGTAACTTTATTTGCACATTTGTGTTTACAAAATGTTTTAATTTTAATAAACACATTTGTTCTATTAGTAAAATCATTTGTGTGTTGCAGTTTAATTTAAAAGGGCTGAGGCTCTTTGTATTTTATTTGAGCTACTGTACTATCAGTGTCAGTGAATTCTCAAATACCCAGTCTGACTCATATCACACGGTAAACCTACATTTGTCTCAGCATGTGACATGCCATCACCACGATGACCTTGAGTTTGTCAGAAACTTCAGGGATTAATAAAGCCATGCAAAATACAATCAACTGCACTCAGTAGCCTGAAATGCTCTGAAATGGAAGCTAACGATATTCTTGACAAACAAATGTACTTTATCTTGAACTCTATTTACAACATTGGGCTGATGGTGTATAGCTTGGTATTAAGTCCATTAGCACATGGCTTGCTGGCTGTGCAGCATTGATAGAGATTACAGAGATAAGACCATAATGCCCTCAGACAACTCCTCCTACCTAAATCAACTGCCCATCTCAATTGTCTCCTCCGTCTACATTCTCTCAGTTCATCCACTTTTCCGTCACAAACCCAGAGACCCATCGGCCAGCCATGAAGTCCACCCTGGCCCTTCTACTAGTCCTCTCTCTGGCCTGCAACAGTAAGTATATGCAACCTCTATTGTGGGCGTGGGGAAGCATACTGATTAGGAGTATAGCTCCATTAAAGACATGCAATTGGCCACGTAGTTTAAATAAATCTAGTGATAGTTAGCACATGAGGAGTGTCAAGAATATTTGTAATATACTATCTGAAAATATTCTTAAATAGAAATGTTTTTTTAATGTTCTGATAGATTATTGATTATAACAATATGCTATATGCTGAAGGATTCTTGTTTTAGTTTTTTTATTAATATATTTCAGTTCAAACTCTGAGCAGACTGGAGCAATTCCATCTTAATCTCAGCCAGTCACGGCCGCAATAAATGTGTCCTTATGAAATTTCCAGAAAGCTGTAAAATGGAAGCCATGGACCCTATACATCATGGCTTGTATCATGGTTACTTTAACGTTAATCTGTGATTGTATCTGAGGGATACAGTTTAATAATGGCCCTGAAAACAGGTCGCTATTAGCATCTGTTGATGTGCAAGCCTACATGGTGTGGATACAAGTATTTGGCACTTGAAAGACAATTGTGTTTAAGCTTGCACCATGTTGTGAACATGCGACCTGATTAATCTCAAATCAGGCACTCTCTCCTGTCCTGCGTGTCAAGGTCACACCCTTAAATGCCACACTTGTGTCGCGTCCAATGACGACGAGTGTAACAGACAAGGCTCCGCCTCCTGCCCTCAGTATGCAGATGCCTGCTCCACGATCACAGGGCCAAGTGAGTACTTCTCTATACACACACACACACACACACACACACACAGATACATACACACACACAGACTGATAAGCAGAACAGAACAAAACACGGATATGTAATTAAATTAACATATGCCCTATGCTGTCACTAGATGTCAGTATAACTGACATCCACCTACATGTCTTTGCTGGATTAAACAAATGATGCAAATCAGCAATTGTGCTGTCTCTTCCCAACAGTTGATGGTTATAAAAGAAATACCATCATGTTTCTTATTGAAATGTTTAAGGTTCTGGGCATTATTCCAGCACTAGCCAGTAGAATCTCTCTCTTGTGTGCTTTCATTATTTGCGGTTACTGGATGTGAACCCAGCAGTTCAAACTAACCACAGAGCTCTGTGTGCCTTTAAAGGGGTGGGGACTTCCTAAAGTCACAGAAGAGATGCTTTTGTAACATTCTGTCTGTGCGTTCCAGACACAGTGATGAAGTCCTGCACCTACAAGGCCTTCTGTGACAAGGCCAATGGTGTAAACTCTGGAGCCAAGATGGAGTGTTGTTTTGGGGATGACTGTAATGGACCCCACAGGGGCCACAGCCACGGAGAGCATCGCAACACTGCAGGGCCCCTGGCCTCCAGCGGCACCCTGACGCTAGGAGCCCTGGTGTTGCGTGTGGCCCTCAGTCACCTCTGACCTCTGTCTGTCCCTCCCTGCTTTTCTCCGTACACTTAAATGTTCTGTGAATGCTATTGTCTTCATCTGGACCAACATTCAACTGTTACACTGTCAATCACTGTCATTTATCACCCTTCGATTTGCCTGTCTGTCTGTTTGTCTGTCCGTCTGTTTGTATGTCCGTCTGTCTGTCTGTCTGTCAGTCCGTCTGTCTGTCTGTCTGCAAAATGATGCTGGATCAGAGTTTGTGGGTAATGACATGCTTTATCTTAAAGATAGGTTTTCTGTCAGAATGAGGGCTGAAGGGAGTCGAACAGTTTGAGTTATGTGAATGTGAACAGTTATTGAGTGATTATTTGTGTATACTGTGAGTGCATTGTTGTTACTGTTCAATTCTGTAAGAACATTGTACATTACAATGAGCCTATTATTTATCTATACAGACTGGTAGCACTGCAATTCAAAATACATTTAGTTCTGCTATTAAAATGAACAATAGTGTGGCTTTGGTACTGTAGATCTCGAGGTGCTCTACAAGGTTACTTAGGCTTAACGAGTTATGACTTATACAGCACTTGCCTACTTTTTGTTTGTGTAATGTTTACTAATGTTGCACTATAGCTCATGCACTTACAGTATGTCGAGCCTCCAGTTTGTCTGAATAAAGCTACTATTGCACCTTTATTGGTTGTTTCTTTCCTGTTTGTTTGAAATAATGTGAAGTAGTCGATTGTAGTTGCTAACATAAACTCTATAACCCTAATTGACCGCCAGTGGAAAAAATATCTGTATTTCCAACACCGCAATTTAACCGTTGCTACTGCAACACCTTAAGTTGTAGCATTATCTTATCAAATCAATCAGTGTGACTGCATCATGTCATCTTCTTAAATAACTTTTATGTGGCTGTCTGACTATGTACCTAATTGAAAGATTTTCTTTAGTTGGCCTATGTGTGACTTCAGTGTCATTAGCAGTCGCCACAGGATATGAAGTCACAGAACTGTGCCACAGCCCAGGCAGAACCACTTCCTCTTACGAGGGACCTTGTACGAACCTACACGATCAGCACTCTCCAATATACATAAGCTACATAGTATTCTGTATAATTGCATAGCTGTATAGCTAGACCTACCACACAATATGTGTAGTCTACAACCTCAGATCAACTTACCTGTGACGTGGTTAAGACTAATTTGACCACTTTATATGACACCTTTGACTACAGCCTCATATTGAAAACAAACAAAGATAATTCAGACAGATATAAAGCATAAGTGAAATTTGTCTGAAACATGTGCATGGCAAACATATGTCGGTGTGAGACTGTGGGTCTAAATAAATATATGTTATGCAACCACTCAAGCCCTTTTTTTATAGCCTATTCCTTCTTTTGTGTGTAGGCCTATAGGACCTTTATTTGTTTGTAATAATCACACACAGTCACAGGCCACAGCTCAGAATAGCCAGAATCAACTGGTCAACGAGACATATAACCTAAAAGAGAGTCTCTATAGAGTTCCGCTTATTTGACAGCTGAAAAAAAGAGGAGGACCCATGCAGAATTGAGGAGGACGGATCACATCCGGGGCCGGTTTATTGTAATAGCGAAGTCAAACCCGGAAAAAAAGAGGACATTCGCTATTACAATCACGCGTGCAGATTGCACAGGATATGTTATCTTTGTGTCTCAACCAGTTGTGTATTAACGTTTATAAAAACGGAATGTGCCATGCCTTAAAGTAGTCGGCGCATTAGTGCTGTCATCTTCGTAACTTCGGGCGCTGGCTGTGGCGCACAACAAACTTTCAGCAGCGGGTAAGTCAGTAACAGCCTGATGTGCGTGTGTGTGTGCGCGGGTGCGTTTATATGTGTATGCATACTAGGTTGTGTATGTGTGTGTGTGTGTGTGTGTGTGTGTGTGTGTGCGTGTGTGTGTGTGTGTGTGTGTGAGTGCAAGGCAATAGTAGGTGTGGCAGATCTATCGTGGTCATTCTGCACTCCCCTTACTTACGTGGTTATTACTTTTCATAGCGTGTACTGTGCATAATCAAGTGACACCTGCGTCACTTGACTAGTAGTAGACTAGTAGAATAGTAATAGCATAATTAATAATAATTCTTAAGAAGTAGCCACTGGTGGTCCTGGAGAACGTCTGATCCTACGGTAATAGGGAATAGATACTTGCCCTAATATACTGACACATTATCCGTTATATTAATAATATTCATTTTTTTGTGGTTAAACCAGATGTTTTAAGATACCCAAAATGATTTGTGCGCATGTCGCGCGCGCGCGTGTGTGTGTGTGTGTGTGTGTCTGTGTGCGTGCGTGCGTGTGTGTGTGTGTGTGTGTGTGTGTGTGCGCGCGGACGCGCCCATGCGTTATAGAGAGAGAGGCCTTATGGCACCTACTGCAACCAATACAAATGACAGAGAGCCTGTACGAGCTTATATCATCCTCAGAATAAACAAGTTCAACAGCTATGACCAACACTCTGAATTGCAGCTGTAACATACTATGTTTGATTGCTAATTCTATTTCTGACAGACTCAATGTTGAAAGACTGCTTATATACTGTATTCTTTTTCTGATTTCTCTATTTTAATATGACAGCCCACTCACTCACTCACTCGCCCACACAGACACACACACACACACACACACACACACACACACGCAGTTTTGAAAGTGATTGATTTAAAAAATGACAAGTTATTGTTGATTTGAAACTATAAATTATTTATTATATGTTATGTTTCATTTATTATATGTTATGTTTTAAGGCATATGGGTGTAGTTAACTAACTTGTGGTCCACATCATATTGACCAAAGTACTTTGAGACTTTTGACGTGTAGCTATAAATCTCCGAGTTGTGTCTTATTCTGTGTGTCTCGACTCCCTCCATACAACATGTGGCAGAGAGGTCACTTTTAGTATCTAGAGTTTGCAATGAACGAGCCGGGAAAGAAAAATAAAAATAAATGTGCTCATCTCAAATGGGTGGTACAGCGTTAGGGTTACAGTGTGGGTTGCGTTTAAACTCAAACCTACAGTAACTCACCGTGTTGTCTGCATACCATGTGCAGCCTGCATCTCACTTTGTCAGTGGAAAATCAAACTGTGATTCACGTGCACGGTATCAAAGTGAGCGCATCTGTCTGATTCCACCGACGACGACTGCCGTACCATTCCTCCCTCCCTGCTCTGTCTTTCTCTGTGCCAGTTGAAATGTGCGTGCGTGCAGATCTTGAGCGCACTCTGTAATTTCTGGATGTGGTGGAGCCTCAGGCTTCGAGGGTTTGCTCTTCTGCCTCAATCACGTCACATGGAAAACTGCTGAGTGTGAGTTGGTTTGTCTGTCTCTCTCTCTCTCTCTCTCTCTCTCTCTCTCTCTCTCTCTCTCTCTCTCCCTCTCCTCATCCCTCTTTCTCCCTCCCTCTCTGACTTTTGCTGACTATATGTGCTTGTGTGTATTTCATTTTGAATGTGTTTGTGTGAATGGCTGTTGCGGAGGTGTGAGTGTGAAATGCACACACGGTATGCTGTCTCTCTTTACTCATGCCTCTGCGTCAGTAGCCTTACAGCTCTGAGTGTCTGTGGCCTTCCCTTTCCCAGTGACATGCACTAAAGCGCTCCAGCATGCCGTACCTGGACAGGCTGAACCGCGTGTGTGGCTTCTTGGATATAGAGGAGAAGGAGAACAGCAGTCGATTCGGGAGGAGATACGTCATTCTTGACACCACCGGAAATGTCTTGCTGTGGTATATGGACAACCCTCAGGTGCCAAATGAACACACACACAGCACAGAAAAACACTTGTGTTTATTGTTGTCTTATCTGACTGTAGTAGCCCTCACCCAACAAAGCCAGTATGAGTCTAATTAATAGTTATATTGTTTAATGTTGATTATGATTAAACCGCAAAGATTGTTATTACTACAATAATGTTTTCTCAGACAAAGAATACTGATACTGTTGGTGAATAGGGATATTATCATTGATAGTTGAATAATAATTAATAAATATGACTGACGGAATTACCTATTTATAACTTACTTATGTTTTTGTTTTTTTTCACGGCATATTACTAATTATGTTAGTTCAATTTACATCAGTGTTATTCCCCTTTTGAGCTGCTCGCATTGGTTGGGAATGGCTGGTGCCCATGTAAAGGAAGTCAAATGGATCAATAGTCGCGTAACCTTGGACTCTGAGCCAGTGGTGACTGGGTGTGTTTGTATTTGTATGTAGAACTTACCTAGTGGGGCCAGCTTCGTTGGCAGCCTGAAGTTGACATACATCAGCAAGGTAAACCATGGTCTCTGTTTTGCATGTTTTATTCTCCCAGTTGGGCTACAAGGCTCTTCGTTTAAAGAACAGTTTGCAATGCTGTCATAACCACAAGATAGGATAGTATGCATATTAACACATGCAGTGTTTATCCAGCTGTTATCTGGGCAGGTATATCTGATGTCTGCTGTGCTGTGTAGAGGCAGACATTTTGAAGTTGTCCAGATGTCAGTGTGCTGAGCTAACAGAGATAACAACCACAGGCTTCATGTTATGTCACTGGGCTGTATTTTTATGTTATTATCTTAGCCAGACACAATTTGTGTAGAAAGTGTATAGCTTGGTATAGACACCGAATCACACCAGACTGTTCTCCTCTCTTCTCCTCTCTTCTCCTCTCTTCTCCTGACAGGTGAGTGAAGCTACATTGAAACAAAAGCCCAAAACCCAGTTCTGCTTCGGTAAGTTTGTGTTTTTCTTTCTTTTTTAAAACGTTTTTTTCTTGTGTCATCGAGCATTGCACTGACAGTGATGTCATTCATTTCTCTAGTCATAAATGCAGTTTTCATTGACAGTGATGTCATTCATTTCTCTAGTCATAAATACAGTGATGTCATTCATTTCTCTAGTCATAAATGCAGTTTGCATTGACAGTGATGTCATTCATTTCTCTAGTCATAA
>JAODOY010040797.1:0-20267 GCA_025399855.1 Forbesichthys papilliferus
CTGCCCAGCCTCTCCATCTGTCGCCCTTATACGCCGGCAGCAATTGAGCTAAATTAGACTGTGATGCACAGGGGTTTTTGTTGATGTTATGTTTTGTATTAAATTAAAAACATTTAAAAAATGTTTAAAAAATTCACATGCTAACATCTAGTATTTCTCACGCTGAGAATCCCAAATGAAGAAATTCACTGGCGCCTGAATGGTGTATCACTGTCCCTGTGGTGGTGGATGGGTGATCCTTTTCCCACAATGTACACGTATTACGTGAAACCAAAACGTATATGCACAATAAGACGTGCAGGAAGAGTCTTTTCCACTGCAGCCAGGTAGCATGACCATTTACAGGTATGTCTGTAATTACAGGTAGATACTCTATGTTGTAGCCATTGTGAAATGAAGGGTAAATACCTAGACATTTTGAATTTTTGAACATTGGGCTGTAAAACTGCAGAAAAACATATTTTTAGTTGCCTGCCTAAATGGAGGAGAGGGTCAAAACATTGTTGCACTGCTCCAAAAAGCACATAATCTCACTCTAAATGTTTTTTGAAACTTGGCAGCCCTGGTATATCATACAAAAGAGCTTCATGATGAAGAGAGAATCATGCTCTCCCCTCAGTGTACATTATTAAAAAAAAAAAGATATATCTTCAACCCTTGTTCAAAACATGAAAATGGTACATTTCTTTACGGTAAGGGAAGGGGTAGAGAACAGCGTGCCGTGCCGGTACATCTCCAGTGGTAGAGCAGAGTAGTCATTGTACGTTTCGAGTTTTAACATTCTGCAACATTTTTGTAATGCTGACTTCAACCACAAAGTTATTTCTCTACCCAAATCTAGAAGTGTGCTTCTAATCGAGGTTGCTCTTGGAGTCTGCACACAGCATGACAGCTATTGTGGCAGGCCACTGTGACAAAGCTGTAATTATCCGTTTGATATGTGAATAGCTGTCACAGAATATCATGCAGGAATATGAGGCTGGTGAACGAATAGGGTAACGGTAATCATTAGTTGTGATTCAAAGTCTTTTATTGAAAAGAGACAGAAATAGCTGATGTAATGTGCCATGCTTGGTGACATTGTAATAATCATACAATTCAGTAATCAAAAGGTCACTTGAAAGCCTCGACTGTTAAGACTGGCAAAGAATAAACAATATCGTTATATCAAGCAGCTGTAAAAACAAAAATCTGTTTGAAAAATTTTGACGCTGCATTCTCTGCAAATAGAGGCTGGATTCAACAGCATACATTATCAAGGCTGAATGAGAACATGCAGTGTTTTTCCGGCTTCTTAATTAGTTCTAGTAACAAGGATATGGGAAAATAAGTGTGTCCTCTGTCACACCCAAAGTTAATCCCACGAATATTAGGAGGTTGGTACCTTGACAGGCTCCTCGCCAGGCCACTTGAATACCAAAGATGGTCTACTTTACTCCACTGAAAGCAAATCACAAAATGCACATGCTGCAATGGCATCTCACCTATTCCTCTGAAACAAAATCAAAACAAACTCACCTCGAGCCAGAGTACTAAATAGTAAGCAATGTTTGAATTGATATCTATTTTATATTTCACATCCTATAGCAAGACTTGAACATGCATCCCAAGAAGGTTGGCTACACCTCCAGTGTTCCAAGATTGTTTCTGCACTGGAAGTCACTCTCGGAACTCAGAATTCAAATGTCAAATCAGCATATTCGGGTGAAAAGTTCAGATGGTGTGCCTGCGTACAGCCACCATGTTTCTAGGTGGTGGTGGTAGTGTGTTTTTGAAAACCGTCACCCGCGTATTTATTTTTGTCAAGCTTGCTTGATGCAGGGAGGGGCTGAGAGCATGTACGAGTCATTCAGCACCCAAATGCAGGATGGGGCAGTATCTCAAAGCAAAATATGTGCCTGAGGGGGCAACATCTCAAAGCAAAACAACAACTTGGTTTCAAGTTGCATACAGGTTTGGATACAAAGCAAGGCATGCACATTTGAATACCATTGTTTATTTCTCTGAGAGATTAAGATAAAATACTCTGCATGGTGTCAAATTGACAACTCTAGTGCTGCTCACATTAGATTAGATTAAATAGTGTTTATTGTCCCCGAGGGGCAAGAAATAGTCACTCGCCCATGACTGTGAGTGGTATTGTTGGTAAAGCCACCCAGAAAGTGTGCTGTTCTTTTATCCTTGAATGAAAACGAGTCCACTGTGTCCTGAAGACAAATGAGTCTGACTTCTGGAACACAATGAAAGGCATCGTTAAATCTTGGCCCTGGATGCAATCTAAGTGGGTTAATTAGGGCAAAACACCATTCTTGCACCACAGGGAAGATGTTGTGTTGATACATTTCAACAGAATTTGGAAGGCAAGGTTTGAGGGGGGGATTTACTTTCTCTACAAGTCTAATTTCTATAGTAAGTATATGCATGAGAGAATACTTTTGCTATCAGCTTAATATTGTTCATATATCAGTTTTACCATGTTCAACACATTGTCACTGTATACATTGTACTGTACATGTAACCTGGAACACAATGTCAGACTTTATCAGCATTCAGTTACTGTACAATGAAGAAAAATACCCAACAAAGACAAAATAAGTAAACGTATGCTAGTACTAAATAAATACTGTAGCCTACTATGGATGAAAAGGCACCAACGTAGACATCTTCCGCGGTGGGGGACAGGAGGGCTTTCCCCCTTTTATGTAGACTAGAGCGATGCAGCATTCCATGCAAGTCCATAGGGAGGTCCACACCCTCGCTCAATGCTCGACACACCCATTTAAGAGGCCGAAACGGTTCCATTTTTGCTCCCATAGAAACATCTCTGGCCTTGATCGTTTTAAACCATATCTGTGCACGCTGTCGATGCTGACATTTGTTTCTGCAATTGTGTGCATGACAACGAATACAATATTAAAGTGGTAACCATGAAGTTATACTGTATAGTCTGTATGAACAGCCGGTGCAGGAGTCATTTATATTTAGTTTAATTTCCATGAAACTTGTAAGCTCATGGTATCATGGTAGGTTGCTACGTGGTATATTAAAGTGTAACTGCACCCCAGCTCTGAGACTGACTCCACCCACTGCACAACATTGAAAAAGGGTCAAACGTAGTCAAGGAGCTGAGGGAGGGGATGGGAGGGGCTTAGAGGGGAACCCCATTTAGTTTAACGTTAACATTCACATTTGATAAAGCACGAGCGGGCAAGGAGTACATTTGGCAGCCTGCCATGTTCTTGTGGGTGGTTTTTTAAACGAATATGAAGCATGTAGCCATTTTCAGAACATAAAATAGCTATTTATTAAACATTTTTTATTTAGTCAATATTAACACCAGCCTTGATGTGTCTCATCACACTTCAGTAGCCTACAATTATTTAGTCTACAGCTCAAAAACACATTTTATGGTGCATTTACTCCGTAATGTGTCACCTATAGTCACTATACTATACACCTATAAGACCAAAATGGCTTGTTCCACTGCCCAATATTTGACAAAAATGGTCGTTGATTAAATATTTACATCATAGTTTTCATACCGAAATGAACACAAGAGAACACCCAGCCCCTGGCGTTCCAAGTGGGAATAAAGTAATGGAAAACAAGCTTCCTGCTGTATGTCTTGCTACTGCTCTCATTCTGAGTCAACGCTATGCTGCTAATAGCCTAGCGTTGCAAAACTAATTAACTTAGTGTACGTGTATTGTGTGTACAGTATGTGCGTCCCCGGGCGTAGACCTGCTTCAGTTTTGTTTCTACTCTACCTGTCTAATACCCCATGGCTTTTTAACAATGACGTCTTTGCTGCATCCTTTAGGTGCCATTAAACCAAAATGTTGTCAGCCATTGTTGTGCCCTCTATGGATTGGGTCTCCTTGATGGGATCGTGCATTTTATGCTTCACTTCCAGAATGTTTTTGTCGATTTTCTTTTAGATTTAAACAGTTTTGCTCAAGCATGGATATACAACATTTCCATCCATCTTCATCCGCTTATCCGTAGTCGGGTCGCGGGGGCAGCAGCTCCAGCAGGGGACCTCTCTTTCCCGAGCCACATTAACCAGCTCTGACAGGGGGATCCTGAGGCGTTCCCAGGCCAGTGTGGAGATATAATTTCTCCACCTAGTCGTGGGTCTTTACCGAGACCTCCTCCCAGCTGGACGTGCCTGTAACACCTTCCAAGAGAGCCCAGGGGGCATCATTATCAGATGCTCGTACCACCTCAACTGGCTCCTTTCAACGCAAAGGAGCCAGGTTATACAATATAATGTTCGCCAATGAACTATATTAAGTATCAGTTTATTTACTTCTAAACCACTGTGTGATGCCGGGGACAGCGTAAGGAGTCTCCAACATTTATTCAAGTTATAAGACTACACCATAACTCATTCTAGGTTTACCTAAACCATTTTCACTTACCTGGCTAGGCACGTCTTTGTCATCATATATAGTCTATTAAACCAGCCCATAATAGCTTGTGTAAAATACTGAACTACTTTTAATGGTTAAAATACTAAGGGTCTGGCTGGCTATAGCTACAATAATTATATAGAGAATGTTTACACTAAGTACTGCAGTTATCTTTATCTCGTAGCAACGGGACCCAATCCACGGCAGGGACCAAATCAAGGCCACAACACCGGCACCTGCCAGTAGAAGACATATTTTAGAGCGAATACAGTAAATACCACTGTTAGCTCACAGTTACCACAGTACCACAATGGAGGGGCTAATAATTCACGGTGAATGCCGGCGAGATCACTCAATACACACAACCTCACACATTGACGTAAGGAAACTAAAGAGATGAGAGTTTACCAAAAGTTCACCTGTGCTTCAAGAAGTGATTTAAAATGATTACGCCGATTCTGCTATAGCCTCATCTCCTCGGGGAGGTTGTTCTTAAGTCACAGAGCCCTGGTGTCAAAAAGTCTCCACCTGAGGCTGTGTACAGGCTCATAAGGGGGTCAATAAATCTGTACTGTAACTTGGAAGCAGTCCTAGACGTGCTTTAAAAATGATCAGTAAACTCAGTAGTATCGATTCTGAACTTAACAGGGAGCCATTGCGAGGGCCAGGGTACAGCTGGTGATGTGATGCCATCATCATCTCCTGTGGTACCATAGCGGCTGTGTTCTGTGCTGGTTGGAGGTTTGAGGGGGATGTTTGGCTTATTCTACAAGGGAGGGTTACAATAGACCAGCCTTGAGAACATGAGGGCATAATATGTGTGCAATCTTGTATGCAAAGTATACAGCCACCTAAGCATGATTTGTATTTAGCCTCCAATTTTTACCATGAAATCGGTTTGAAGGGAATTATAATAGCTGGAGTGTTGTTTGGGTGTGAATTAAGGGCAACTCAAGGAACATTTAACTTCCATGGTTAATTTTATGTGTAAGTGCATTGTATGTGAAATCCATCGAGGAAGCCGTGCATCGAAGCTGTTTGTAAAGTGCAGGCACTGTACAAAATACTTGGCAGTTGATTGGATGATCCATTTGGTTGTTTTCACTGTCAGCAAAGCTAAACCCCGCCCATAAAGCTATCAATATGACGCTGATTGGAAAGTTCAATTGCTACTCGGACACATTCAAAATGATTCCTAGACTTTCCAGACTGATTCTCACAGCAAAATGAAACTGAAGCTCGCGAGATCAGGATGGTCTATAATACAGTTTATTATTTTACAAAAACATATAAGATTTATTTCACCTCTCTGAATTCGGGGCAAATCAAATGCACAACCTTAATCAAAGGTACAGTATGTGCTATTTGCAGAACTATTAATTTTGCATTTCATATTAATACTTATTACAAAAAAATACAAATTGGTCTAGCGCAGTAAAAGAACACAAGCCTTTGAACAATATGATGATTCTAATTATGCTTCAAATGACTGCATAGGTCAGCAGCGTTCTGGCAAATTAAGTTGTTTCTCTATTCATCAAGAACACTTTAATGAGGCCTCAGTGAATAATTTAAACAGGACAATATGATGACAAACAAGATTAAGCATGGCGGGATGCTTGATGTTGAAACATGCTAAATATGAATTGTGAAGCCCTGTATACAGTAGTATAGTGTGGTATCAGTTATAAGCCTTTTGTCAAACTTGAACATACGTTTTCAATTATTATGCTAATGTGGGTACAATTGTTAATACAAAATACTACTATTATGAAATACTGTGAGGTGGTTGAACCTGTGAAGTTGTAAACTCTTGACCTTGCGAATAGTTCTGACCTTGATCTTATTTTCCCATCTCAGTGATAAAGTTTGTAACAATAAATCAAACAATTCAATTTAGAGTTTTCGCTGCTGTCAAGACTTGGTAGCAAATGAAAATAAACAGCCACAAAACATGTAATAAAAACTCACCCAAAACTAACTTAAATAACTCAATAACACTGTAACAATAAGACATGGGATTTGTCTTATTTCCTCTTACCTACTGTATATGTAAGAGTTAAATAACTCATGAGATGATACATGTGTTAACATTTTGTTTCCGTCCCGTCTTGAATGAGCTAAAGCAGAAACAGCGCTTCATAAATGTGCGGACAACACGCCATACATTCCTGTGCCCACCGAAGACTGCAACAGCAGCAGAAGTCAGCGGCACAGGGCAGGTTTGGCCGATGGATAGTGTTTCTGTGACCTGGTTTCTTTGCATATTAATCATCTTTCCACCCTGCATGCTCACAGGCAGAAGGGATTTCAAAGATAACATTCTGTTCATAGGATCCTGATTATCATCAGCACAGGGTTTCTCAGGCCATCAGCCAAACAAATCGCTATAATTAGTCTCCCTCTCACACACTGAGAGCAGGAGAACACAGATTCCATTTCTTTACAGGATTTAAAAAATAAATGAGCAGATATGTAATAATTTATAAAATAAATAGTTAAAATGTTATGATATCCTTAAATCTCATAAATCTATTTCAGAAAGCATAATTTAGCTAAGGTATAGGTGTAGATTTCAGGGGGGATTCAGGGCATGTGTCCCCCTTAATATTAAGAACACGTGTATTTGGCCTCCCAATAAAAACATGAAAGACACATGCCCGACGATATCTGATAATAATATACCATAGGCATATTAAACCGCTTGTCATTGTAGCCATAACCTACAAAACGTTTAGTAGTCTATTTTTGTTTTAAGTCAGCTATAGTTTATCTTATATCATCCCAAAACAGATTCTTTGAATATGCAGAAGGTTTTTAACATAAATATAAGAGATATTAAAGTCCAGGGGTTAATTAGTAGTCTATATCATGCCTATGTGTTGAAATTATGTAATAGGCCTATGTCTAAAGCATTACATATGTTTGATAATACTTAATGCATTATAATTAATATGTTTTGAATTGTGCCATGGTTCCTGTATTTCATGTTTTCATTTAAATAAATAGACATTCCCACCCTACTCGGATGAAAAAAAGGCACAAATTGCAGAAATTGTGTTTGATTCTAAAAATGTTCTTCTTTGCTTCATAAGTCCCTTCCCACCAATGTTCAAACGAAATCTACACCCATTAACTACGGTATTTCTATTGTTGTTATTATTATTAATAATGTATTATTATTGATCATTATACATTTCAAATCAAGCGCATTTCAAAATACCCTGACACGCTGTACAGTAAAACTACAACAATAAAAATACATGTTGTAAGCCACATTAACCAGCTCTGACTGGGGGATCTGGAGGGGTTCCCAGGCCATAGTGGCATCTTAAACTGGCTCTGCACTACTCTTGCTCGCAGCTCACCTTTAGCTGAGATAATAATCCCTGTGAACCCTAGCATCACATTAGCATTCGCTCAACCACTCTGGATGGTGGACCAATCAGCGACCAGTGGGGGTGTGGCTAAATGTCAAGTGTTGTCGGTGGTGATAGAGCTACTGTAGAAAAGGCGATACGAACACTTGTAGCAAGGCTGTCACCTTTTCATCCCCCCAGCAACCACGTTTCTGAGCATGTCAGTCACAGACTTTAATACATTACAGTAACAGTTTTCTTTTAACGCATGCATTGATTAACCGAGAGCTTGAACCCCGCATAACATGTCTGTATTTTTGAGTGACCACAAGCAATCACTTTCCACGCAATATTTGTATGAAGGGAACAATGTGGCTCAAGATTCACATCTCCATGACGCACCGACTATACCTTTATGTCTTATTGTAAGACGAGAAACTGGTACCCTTCATATGATTGATTCCTGTGAGTGGAACGTTAACTTGAGAAGTGGTCTGAGGAATAACTGAAAAGAAATGAACATGAATACACATAGAGCGTTTTCACCTGCTGTGCATTTCTCGGTCAGAGCCCGTAGTTATAAGGCACAGTAAGTAATAGGCAATTCAATGAACAATTTTATAGCTGCCCATTTTTATTTAGTATTCGTCTAAAAAAAAAAAAGAGTGGGAGTGGGAGACCATTGTGGATTAGCTAAATTGTCTTAATATACCATACAGTGGGTTTAGTGTGACTCAGCCAACTCCCACGGTGTCGAGAGAGACTATAAATGGAGGGACACTGGGCAGTGAAGAAACTCAGGTCTTCAGGGATGCTGCAGCAATTGGTTTTTAATTACATCGCACAAGACGCAAGATTATAGACATGCTACAAACACACATGCACACGCTAATATATTATGATTTGCCTCCTTACTGCAGTATGTTGCCTAATTGCCTCTTCTGCCAGCAGAAAGTAAAGAAAATGGTTGCCTTTGGTTAATTCATTGCAGGGTGTTTTAAATGGTGGTAGGTGGGGTGTTCTACAAATGAAGAGCCATTTTCCAATTTCTTGTGTTATTAACTGGATTCATAGGTAGATATTATTACGTTTTAAAATAATAAAGCCTCTGGTGCTTTTAATCCATTTTCCAAGAGATAGTGAGCAGGCTCCTCCAGAGTCCAGATCAAATTGAGCATGAGAGATGTTGATGGGTGAAAATGCATTCATTATACTGTATAAATAGAGAGGGAAGATTCATGACAGTAAATATAACAGCTCAGCAACTGAGAGGACATTTCATTTATGCATTTTATCATGTATTCATGGCAAGGTTTGATCCGATTACGGTGGCAGGGTTGCAGATGGACTCTCCCCTTGGGAGTAAATGTTTATTGATCAAGAAAGACTCGGGCATGTAAATCGTGATTTGTATGTATGTGTTGTCTGGTGCTGGCTACAAGAATCCATCACTATTGACACGTGGACCTGATTACTGGAGAGACTCTGAAAGTCTCATAGACCTATGATAAAGAACTCTGTCCCGGCCTCTTTACAACCACATCACTCAGGCGCTCGACACAAAGGAACAGTGCTTTGCACACAAAACAAAAAAAAAAAGAGGTACTTCAAACTCCAGCCCCCGCTCGGCACAATTACCCCATCACTGCTTAACCTTCACTCGTATTCTGCAACTAAACGGAACTAAATTAAAGACACGGTACAGTATGTTCTCGAGAAAAAAAAATGTTTTGTGTTTTTTTTTCAGTACGATAAAAATAGCCACTACTCTATATGGTAAGATGCTAAATTCATGTTGGTACGCTCTTCCAATGTTTTGGTTTGAAATTCAGAGAGCGCATATCCCCACTTTTTTGTTTGGTCTCCTGGTCCGCTGCTGTTGCCATCCGCATGGACCCTCACGTCGTTTCATGCACGCTGCGTTTCAGATCCCAAACAGTGAGCCGTGTTGAGGTGGACATCTCTGGAGGTGCTGTGGCACGATCCACGACTCCACCTTTGAGTATGCAAATGAAGTACGCAAAACAAGCAGCTGCTTGATTGGGATAATCATGTGGAGGCTGAAGAGAAAGGATTGTATTTCATTCTCATTTGTTAGAGTAGGGACACATATAGGAGAGCCTGTGTGGACTCTGTGAGGAGGCTGGATAGTTTTGTCTGAAACCTGTCATTGGCAAAAACAAATAAACAAAGAAAAAGTGAAAAAGAATTCTGACAAAATTGTGTTGGGAGGAAAAAATGCTTCTGTGTTCTATTTAACGTAGCAAAACTCACGTCATTGCCATAACTCATTATTAATGTTATGAATAAAATGTTGTAGCCTATTGGGTCACCTCCACACAACTATATAATACTTGTTTTGCAGTGCATGTGTGGTGATTGGTACAAGGATGGTGTTTTTTTTTCCAAACTGTAAAATGTACAGTGTTGTTTATTAAAAAAATAAGAAAATAAAAAAATACTTATACCATTGGACAGATGTCTATTCAGATTGGTATCCTAATTGGTATTTAATACCAATCTGAATAGGTTATCTGTCCATACTGAGCTGTGCTTTATTACCAGATAAACTTCGATGTACTTTTCCACAATAAAAATGTGTTGTTCTAAACCTAGTGACTATTGGATTACTCCCACACAGTAATGCATTTCTTCTCTGTATCAGACATAGAAAACTTTCAAAAAGTTCAGTAGTAGTACTTAAGCTTAAAGTGTACAGTATAGCCTTATTTGTTCCAATCATGCATGAAACCATTTTTTGTTTACAAAAGCCATGTACAGTATATGAATGCCATCTTGTGTGATGCTATTTTTCGACATAACACTGGGTGGAAGCATTGAGCATGTGTTTGTATAATGGAACTATGATTTGCATGGGCCATGTAAACATACGTTTTGCTTAGAAGTAATCACTCCTAATGTAGCCAGAGCGTTTTCAGACATGCAACAGTATAGATCAGTTCCAGGCCAGCATTTTACATTTCTCTCAAAGAGGAGAGTGGATTATTTAAATCAGATTGACAGACATCAATGTTGTTGATATGTATTTGAGATATATGAGAGGTTCAGTCCTGTAAGTAGAATAGCATCAAATAATCAACTTTATATTTTATATTTAATAATTTACTCATTCTGATAATTCACAAAATTAGCTTGACTATTTCATAATTTCCCATAAAGCTACAGAAAGCTACATAAATACTGTATTTTCTTTCGTCTACATTTACCATCCAAAGCCTTCAAAATGCTGGTAAGTAGCATAGTCTCTCAGCTGCTTTCTGTGAGTCTGACAGGAAGTGATTTCACTGATGAACAGCCATCTTGCAGTTGAAGTGCTGTTTTCTTCTCAGACACTCAGCTGAAGCCACACAAGTCTTCCGGGAAACCCCAAACCTTATTGTAAGGACTAATCAGGGAGATCCCATAGCGGATATCAAAACAATCCGAGTGGTTTTAGTGGTTATGTATATTCTTCTTCTAATTATTAGTATTATATTACCTGAGGTTGAAAAGCAGACTTAGTTATCTGTCCTCAAGTTTAAATAAGAAAACTGAAATTAATCTACAAACACAAATGGATTGTTATCAAAGGCTTCTAGCCATGCAAGGTGGACGTCCTCATTATTTATTTATTATATATTTATTTAGGACATGTTTATGGGATGGGACAGATGAGTACAAATTGGGGGCTTGTTTCAGTAAAAAGATTTTAGGCCTTTTGAGCTCTGAGTTTTGACAAGAGGCTCTCATTAGTGCCAAATATAGCTACAGTACTAGCTTTCTAATTATGATTATATCCCAGAGTAGCCCAAACATAGGACATTGGGTCTTTGTTAAACAATGTTATCATTGGTTTCAGTGACTCTCAAATCACGAATAATTTCAGTCTATAACACATTTGATTTCTCAGTATTGACCCGCTCCAACTTGGATTCAAAGACATTTCTGCTTCGTCTACTGAACCGTTGTCTCATCGACAGCAATGCAAGCAGATCCACTCACCATAATATACTTATTTCCCATGTAACATTTGAAGTAAAAAGAGTATGTAAGGACATTGTTGTTACAGGGAAAATCACAGTCAGACATGAGTCTGCATGTAAACCTGTCACATGAGCATTGAGCCAAGTTCAGTATTAGAGAGAAATGTGGTTTCTGATAGTTTTCATGTGATTCCATCTGTGTGCATCTGGGGAAAGTCTGTTTGTTTGCGTGTATGTTGCTTGGCACACACAGAAATGGCGTCACAGACAGCTCTCACTTGACCTTTCTGATCAGATATTTACAGACAGGAAGCACCACCCATTTGTCGTTAAAGTCAGCACTTCACAGTTTCAGCTCCTAAACACTTCCCTTTTCGTATAGCCTCGTTCACAGTCACCTGTGAGATAAATAACGAGGAGTTACTGTTAATCAGCCACGATATGGGGATGAGAAAGGTTCTGTGCAGTGCTGTAGCTGCGGTGTGCGGTAGCAAATGTACCTGACTGATATTAGGGAACTGAACAGAAAAGGTGCATGATTAGTGGACAGGCACAGCAGGGGACGAGGTTTTCATCGGTTTAAATCGTGCATTTCCAAGGCTGGCATTTCAGTATATTGTTTTATGATTTATGTTTTCTATGTTTATGTTTCAGTAGCTTTATGACCCAGACATCACCAAATGGGATACATTGCATTTGGACACATTTTTGTATTACCCATAATGGCAGTCTTGGCTATTTCTTAACATTTTTGGTGATCTCGTTGCCTCTGCAATAAAGTGTACATTATACAGCATAACAATCGATACACTTCAAAATATGCCCTATCAAATATAAGTGCAAATATATTAGTTATGAGCTTACTAATACTGGCTGAAACTGGCTGCCAGGGCAGTAAGTGAAATTCACTTGATATCTTAAATTAAGTGCACATTTATTTAAATTAAATTAGATATGCCAATTATATTAGAAACAAGTCCAACTAGATGTCAAATCTAAAAATAAGATTATCATACTAAATCAGATATAGTTTTTGCAGTGTGAGGATTTGTGAAATCTCCTAAACTGATTCTTTCTGTATTAAATTACTGTAAAACCATTCAATTCAGTTTCAGACTCTTTCCAGGAGTAAGCAGGTTTTTAGGAAACAATACAATGTCAACTGCACGGTCATGGTAGTGCCTTTAGTGTTGTAAAGTCTGTTTTAGAAACTACAGTAGCATTGTCTTTGGACAAAAGGGTTGTGCCAACTTAGCCTTGCGAGACCATCCTGATCTCACAAGCTTTAGTTTCATCTCGCCGTGAGAATCAGTCTGGAAAGCCTAGAAATCATTTAAAATGTGTCAGAATTAGCAAATGAACTTTCCAATCAGCGTCGTGTTTATAGTTATACGGGCGTGGGTTAGGTGTGCGCACAGCGAAAATGACCAGATGGTTCATTCAATCAACTGCCAAGTATTTCTTTTAAGGTACCTGCCATTCACAAACGGTTTCAATGTACGGCTCCCAAGATGGACTTGTGACAACAATTCTTCTGGCATGTCAGGTTAGTGCCCACTGCCCACACACTGTAAAATGTTTACACTCTGAACTTACTTAAATTGTTAGGATTTCAGATATTGCATTTCTCTTTGAAAAATACTCTCCAAAAGTGTTCTCCTCTCTCTCTCTCTCTCTCTCTCTCTCTCTCTCTCTCTGTCTCTCTATATTCTCTGTTGCTCTACTGTGTCACAGTGAGTTTGTCTTTCTCCATTAAGGCTCCGAGGCCCGGTAAAGCACTAAGCCCGGCCATTATATTATTTATTCAATGGTATTCTTTCCATCTGTGTGGTGTCGCTCGACTGATACAGTGCATGTGGGTTCACAAAACAATCCTGAAGACTTACTTAATTGCCAAAAACTCATCACATCTCTTATTATTATTTTTGTGTCGTGGCAGGTCAAAACCATTTAATCACCCACCATCACTTATTTTAATTATTAATACCAAACATGTTATGCTATTTAATTGTATGGTACCACAAGTTACTTCAGCACAATGTGGATGCTGAAATGCATATGAATAAACCTCCCAACCCCCACCAGCTACTGCCTGGTAGACTATTTGGCAGGATGTTAAACCCAAGGGGCTTTCGTTAGCATTGCTAGCTGTATGTACAGTAAACGGCCTCCCCAGACAGGAAGCAATACAAATACTAGCGAAAATGACATGTGGCCAGGTGTATAAATAACACCGTGGCTCACAGAAACATCGGTAATAACGTTTCAGAGAGCTGCTCAGAGTAGCTGGGTGTTGCACACGTCAGACTGAGCGAAGGGCATGGAAACACTTCTTTATTTATTTCCCCAGTTCAACTTTTTGGCCCCCAAAGAGGAAGCATATTTCAAAATGCTTGTTGCAGAAGACCTCCAGACGTCAAGAATGAAAGGCGATAGCTCCAGGTCTGTTCATTCTTTTCAAACATTTCTTTTGGAGGGGGAATGGGGAACTCAATTTAATTAGTGTTTTAACAAAACTGAAGTCATTTCAGATAGTGTCAGCACATTGTATTTATTTTCTTATCACGCAAATGGGACATTAAGCAACTGTGTTATCGGCAGCACGTAGCTATTACTGTTGAGTTCTGCATAATCTCATCAGGCTACAGAATTTGTCTGTTTCTGAAAATTGCTGACAGTATCCTAAATTTACTTACGAAAGCTGCTGTTTGATTAATCAATCACCAAGGCAAAGCCCCCACCCCCCCCCCCCCAATTGTATTCAATAGGGGATTTAGATTCAGGTTTTAACATGTTATTGTCAAAGAAGGCCATTCTTTTTGCAGCACAAAAGTATATACATATACAATGACATTGTGCAAATACCGCGTTAATAACAGAGAACTAGTTGGTGAGACTAAACCTTTGTGTGTGTGTGTGTGTGTGTGTGCGTAGCCTATACGAACAGAGCACTCAAAGTTATCCTTGGGTTTACAGTAAGGGAGACATGAATTATTCCTTTGTTTGCAGACTGAATGACAAGGATAGAAGGAGCCGCCTGAGCCTCTTTCTGACCAAGTCAGGCTCTCATGAGAACGTCAGTCCAGATAAGAGAACGATCACAACCCCCCACAAGTAAAGCAACACCCAATACGTTCATACCACGGCTCTGCTGTTTGCTTTTTCCAATTACCTCCTGATTCCCAGCTTGCGCCATGAATGATTGTACACTGCAGGAATCCAGATGTCACATTCTTCTTATTAAAGGCATCCAAAGCATCTCTGTGGCACCATTAGCGAAAAGCACTCACGCAATCTCTTGCATTTTTCAGCATCACAACAGAGGAGGCATTGAGGTGGAGGGACTCGTTTGAAGACCTGCTGATGACTTCAGGTTTGGACTAAAAGTTCATTCTCTGAAATCATTGTGACATATCGCTGTCCGACTCTGCCCCGACATTCCCACTATAATAGGAAATTGGTGTTCTGTGGTGAGCTGGCAGACGATAAATGGTTAACGAAAAGAGAAATAACAAGTTCAGTACATCTATTCAGGTAGCCATGGAGATAAGAATACAGAAGCTATTAAACTTCCTCAAATCTATTTTCAGAGTCCTTACATTTTATTGATATTTTATCACATGGCTCTGCTCAGAAAACATAATGAAGTTGGAGGTTCCATATAATGTGATAATAATTATGTATAATAGCAATTCTATAATCCAATTATGAATAGATAGGATTGGAAATTAGTATATAAAAATATATTTTAAAAAGAGAATTCACATAAATTCCTGAATTGTGTGGTACAACTCTATGGCTGTTATATTTACATACAGGCTCACATTCTTCATATAAGTCATATACGTTTTTAGAATATAACCATGTTCCATTTGCAATACTGTTGTACACGATGCACAAAGTGTATTATTGGACACATAACATTAGTTTATTTGAGCGTATTTGAGATTTTATTCTTTTTAGAATCAGGGCAATGAATATTTGGACCTATTTTAACGATCTAAGCGCACTGTCTAAAGCGCAAGGTCCGAACTGCATTTAAGGCGTGTCCAAATCCATTTTTGCTAGTTAAACGGAGTAAAAAAAAAATGTCTTTGCGGCAGGTGCATGGTTCAAAATGGCTGAACTTTCTATCTTCTTTATTCATGGATGTGTTTTTGGCGTAATATACGACAAACCAATCCGAGTATCATCTCCCATTCCCTTAAAAAATCCAGGTGCGCTTGTGTCATCCTGAATGTTCCTGTATGTGTAACAAGTAGATTTGTGAAAGATATTGACAATGCACTCACACACTATTGCGTTAGACCACAATACGGGCCCTATCTTACACCCCCGGCACAATGCGGCACAGAAGCGTCTTTGCTATGTTGTCATTTACCCATCCAGCGCCTACGTTGTCTAAATAGCAAATGCACTTGCGCCCATTTAAGAGCATGTGGGTGTGTTGGTCTAAATATGAGGTGTGGTCTGGCACATTGTTGCCGCATGGCTCTCTTGAGGGAGTGGAAAGTAATTGCGTGATTGACAAGCAAAAACCTAGTCTATAAGAGCGAGGGGCATTATAAATATAGTATCGCCTATGGCAGGTGGGCAACATGTGTACACTCTGCTTGTAAAATATACAGGGACGGGCAGGAGTACACAAATATCCAAAGTATTAAACATTAATTGAGTACAATGTGAAATTAGTGTGTAACCTACATAAACATATTTTTGGAATCTCGCTATTGCTTAGATGGTCTGCTCCAGTGCTTTCACAAACCCACTGGTTTAATATCAATCCGCCTATGTGCAAGGGTGCCTGGATTTTTAAATGGAATGGGAGATGAAACTCGGATTGGTTTGATTTGATTGGATTTGGTACGCCCAAAACACAAAAATCAAGAGAGTAAGTCCAACCCTTTTGAACCATGTGTCCAGCGCACTGACCGTTTATCTGCTGTTAAAATAGAAAACGTGGATTTGGACACGCCATATATAAAATATGCGCCTTGCGCCTTAGACCGTGCGCTTAGATTGTTAAAATATAGGGCCCCTCATGTTTAGACCATGGGCACTCAAATAAGCGCAAGTGCATTTGCTCTATAAACAACATGGGTGCTGGACTAGAAAATGACAAATGTGTTGGTCTGAAACTAGCATAGTGCTTCACGCTTTCCACCGGTTGAAGGTTAAGGCCCAAATTGTGTGCTTGTATCACTGACTTGAGGATATGCTGATAAAAATGTTGCCGATTGTTTTGTTTATTTTCTAACTAAACAACTGACAAAGAACGCTGTCAAAATATAGTAGCCAACCTAGTAGAGATCAGTAAATTCAACAGAATTAACAAAGTATAGTTGTTGAAAACTATGTGTTTCTCACCTTCCAGACGGAGTGGAAACCTTTACTCAATTCCTCAGGAGTGAGTTCAGTGAAGAGAATATTGAGTTCTGGCTTGCCTGCCAAGAGTTCAAGACCATTGACTCAGAGACAAAGCTGTTCTCCACAGCCAAGTCTATTTATAATGTCTTTATCGATTCAGAGGCCCCCAAAGAGGTAAGGGCAAAGTTGACTAAGCATGACTTTTCCTAGGTGGCTATGCTGTCTTATCACAAAGCAGAGTGAATATCATGTTTATATAAAAAAGGCAAGAGTTGAATAACCTCAAGGGTCAATTTTATTTCTTTTTAGGGTAATTTTTGTTTTTGTCAATGGAGGTGAATATTTGTGTCCAAAAAACTATTGATATATTTTGATGAAAATGTATTAGGCAGTTTGAGGTCGGGAAAACATATTTGTATCAAAATGCTTGTGAAATACTGGTATAATTATCGCTAACAATGGCACTTGTAATGCCTTGAGCTGCCAGATCATTAGTTGAACTGTGATGACAGATGTAGGAAGTGGGTTGAAGACACATGCATGACAGGACGATATGAAACAGGTCATGCTATTTCTGTGCAAGTCAGTTGTGGTTTTAAATGTTTCCTCTTGCAACAGCAACAAAAAAGCCCCCCCTATCAGGCACCAGAAACAAACCCAACAAAACTAGCTGGTGGGATTATCATCCTACATACTTTATGACACAATGGCAAATTGCATGCATGTGTACTTTGCAGACCTACATGCAATGAAAAAACTCAACTGAACATGGTTTGCTTGTTCACAACTGTGCTATGTTCAGCTGAATACAATATTTACTTATTATCTTGGATAAACAAATTCACCATATATTCACCTTCTTCACTGTGTGAAAAATAAAATCCTTCTATTCCTTTAAATTATGTTAAAGAAAAAAATAATGTTTGCAGTGTAACTATATGTAGTATGTACATGTACTGTATAAAGACGTGCACATACAGAAGCATTGATTAGCATAGGGCTTATAAGTACTGAAGCACTAAATAATACATGGGAATTACAGCCATATTTGTTCAGCTGTGTCCTTAAGTCATCACTTGATAGAAAAAAAATGATCATGAAAGCTATTAAATTAACTATCCAATTTAATCATTATCAAGGGACACTCTGGGGCTAAAATTGGCACTCATATTTTAAATGTGTATTTAAGCTTTTACACTCAGATTTCTTATAGTAAATGAGACTGGAGTCCGTTGTTATTCAGTTATCTCCACTCAGAAACAAGATAGCATGTCGTTCACACAGCATACCCTCGGTTGGGGTCCCTTGCTTCTAAGTGGAGGACAAAACAACATATTTCATTTACCAGCATTATCAGCATTATGATGGAACTCCAATCATAGCGCAGCGTTTAGTGTCTCGCACGTCTCATTGGTCAATTTCTCTTAATGGAGCTATGCTGATCAGTCTTGTTTAAGCTGATGTGAGCTTTAGTAAAGACACGAGTACCAATCTCGTTAGCATTCATCAACTCTCTCGAGTCCAACGGGCCTGCCAACAAGCCTCATATGGCATCTGGCCCTAAATATGAATTTACCCATGAGCCTGGCACGCATCAAAACTTCTGCTTACTGCTCACCTTTCCCAATATAACCTCACTAATGTTCAAGAACAGACGGAGAGCTGAATCCTGGGCATAGGCCATCTCGATTGTTGATAGTACACATCCCTCCAGACACACTGTATGGCCAGTAGCTAATCAGCAACTGTGTACAAATGTGGTGAGAATATGCAAATAGCAAACTAATTGGAAATGCGCCCAACATGTCGGCAGGCAGCATGGTCAGGAGAGGGCAGATTGCTATGCATGACTAAATGACTAAACGACCAAAGGATTGCGTTGACATTTTACTGTTTCAAAGACCTTGCAGGTATACAGTACTGTGTGATAGGAACTGCAACTATAATGTTTTCATAATTTATTAAATCTGTTGATTGTATATATGCAATAAACTGAATGGCAGTAAAATATGATAGTAAGATACAAGATAACGGTTAATGCTCATCACAAGTTATCCAAACATACTGTATATCTTCAAATATGTTTCCAGGAAGCAAACACGTATACATTTTATTTTAATTAAAGGAAGCATTCACATTCAGTGAAAGTTGAAACACCCTTTATTTTAATTCGTATTACTTTTGACTGTTAATAACTATTATAAGTAACTATATATCTCTCTCACCTCATCCAGGTCAACATTGACTACTCTATCAAGACAGCCATCCAGAAAAATATATCGCGCCCTACAAAGAGCTGTTTCGAAGCCGCTCAGACTAAAGTTTACAACCTGATGAAAAATGATTGCTACCCCAGGTTCCTAAACTCCCAGATATATTTACGCCTCACCCATACTAGAGGGCCAGGAGCCACCATGTTTCGCAGAAGGTCCCGCTCCTGTGTGTTCAACGATAGAGCAGAGGCTTGCAGCTGAAACAGCAGCTCTGATGTGGGAGATTCTGTGACCTATCTAAATGCTATCCCCATTACAGGCCGTGCAATGAAAAAATGTTTTTATCACCGATTTAGGTAAGAATATTATAATAATATTAAAATAAAAAAAACATTTTTAAAAACATTTTCTCATTAAAACAACATACTTGCCGTTTGGTCAGACTTGTTATACAGTACCGTCATATGAAACGTCTGGGCTGGTTTGAACAGATTGAAACATCAAAACCAATTCAATGCCTTGCGAAGGATGAAGTAAATATAGGGACAGGGATTTAAATAGCAAGATGTAGCAGTGCTCATGCTAACGCAATTCCACAGGCACTGTAACTGACAAAAGCTATCTTTGTACCAGCGTCATGTAAGACTCCGTTAAAAGTTATGCTTGTCGCTGTTTGCACAGAACCTGTTAACATTTTTAAGCTAATAACAAGAGTGTTTAAGTGCTTTTACGTTATTGTTTACCTAATCAAATCTATAGCGTTCACATGCACGCGTGGTCACTGTAGTTTTGAAAGACTGGTGGAGTTGAGTTAAGACACGTGACTTGCAAGGCTACACCAGAGCCATCGAAATAACAGAGATACGGCAAAGGAAGTTCGGTCACATAGTTCATGGAGAATCAAGACCTATGGCAAAATAGTTCCGGGAAGTG
>JAODOY010040808.1:0-10126 GCA_025399855.1 Forbesichthys papilliferus
CCCCGCCCCCCCCCCCCCACACAACCCCACTTACACTCTCTCTCACTCTCTCTCACTCTCTCTCTCTCTCTCTCTGAGCTCCACTCAGAATGGAAATGAAGGGACTCTGTAATGAGTTCCACTCAGCCATGGTGCCTGACCCTGCCGCCATCAGCCAGCTTAGAGAGAGAGAATCACAGGGAGGGGAGAGAGAGAGAGGTCAGAGATGAAGGAAAGAAGAGGCTCCAGGGAAAACACAGGGCTTTTATTTTTCTTTATACACCCCCTCGCCTCCCTCCCTCTCTCTCTCTCTCTCTCTCTCTCTCTCTCTCTCTCTCTCTCTCTCTCTCTCTCTCTCCTGGTTGCCAAGTGGCTATAATGTTAAGCTGGCCTTTCTTTCAGCCCACAGGGAGCTGTGAGGGACTGTTACACAGGCCAGAGGAGAGGAGACGACAGCATACAAGTGGAGAGGAGGGAAGGGGAGGGGAGGGGAGGGGAGAAGAGAGGAGGGGAGGAGAGAGGAGGGGAGGAGAGAGGAGGAGAGGAGGGGAGGGGAGGGGAGAGGAGGGGAGGGGAGAAGAGAGGAGGGGAGGAGAGAGGAGGGGAGAGGAGGGGAGACGACAGCATACAAGTGGAGAGGAGGGGAGGGGAGAGGAGACTGTACAATACTAATACTGTATATCAGTATATAAGTAACGGAGAAAGTGGACTGGTAGCCTGGTTGTTGTCATGGCGTCTTCTATTATCAGTGACAGCAGCATATGTATGGTGTGAACGTGCATCACAGTAGCTGTGATGACGTTGACGTTGACACAAACAACAACAGCAGCCGCCGGGAGACCTGCGCTGCCGTATCAGGCCACCATCCCATAATGCACCACGTCCTTTCTGCCAGCTCCCACGCTGGCCTCTTCTTCCCCCCTCCAATCTGTCCAATGTGCCTCAAGCGACATGAAGGGGGGGGGGGGGCTACATGGATGAACTGGGCATAAATTAAACAGAGAACAAAATATATTCACGTCTTCTAACCTTCCATGACTACCTCACGTTCCTTTTGTGTGTGTGTGCGTGTGTGAGAGATGAGAGCCATTTGTTTTGTGCATATGTGCGTGGACACGTGTGTGCAAAGTGCATGTGTGCGTGTACACGTGTGTGTGTGTGTGTGTGTGCGTGTGTTTGTTTGTGTGTACACGTGCATGTGTGCGTGTACGTGTGTGCGCGTGTGTGAGCGTATGTGTGTGTGCGTGTGTGTGTGTGTGTGTGTGTGTCACATTTAAAGCAGGGGCTGTCAGTGGGAGCTGTCAGGCAGGGCATGGAATGAAGCTGCCACCACTGCTAATGATACGTCTTTAGGAGTCTGCCTACCGATCCTACAGAATATAAATCTCTGTCTGTCTGTCTGTCTGTCTTGCTGTGGGAGGAGAGGGGGGGGTTTGGTGAGTCATATTGGGTTTTGTTTACCCATTCTACCCTGAAGACCAAAGCTGTTGGGTCAACATGGATTGAAATGCCCTTGTACAATTGCTTGTGTGTGTGTGTGTGTGTGGGAGTGAAGAGGGGCAAGAGATAGGCTACAGCTGATACAGAGACCTTGGGTTGGAGCAGTCAAACAGTGTGCAGATATAACGGCTAGCCTTATCACACACTGCCTTGTACTCTGTGTGTGTGTGTGTGTGTTTCTAACAGGGCTGTCTACTCATACACAATGTCTGCTCAGCGGCAGATGCCTCACCGGGCGTGAAGCCCAGGAAGTGTGTGTGTGTGTGTGTGTGTGTGTGGTGCATCTCTGACTCTGACCCTCTAATCAGTGTGAGGAGAAACAGAGGAGGGCTTGTGCTGCCCGGCAGGGTCAGAGGCTGTGTGGAGTCAGACATTATGCCTTTTTACACACCCACACACACACACACACATACCTACACACGCAAACAAGAGTGGCTCTGCTGTCAGCACAATAGAGAAGGAGAAAGAGGACACTCACTAAAGCATGTGCACGAGAGAGAGAGGGTGAGGAGGAGGAGGAGGAGGAGAGGGAGATGTTTAAGCAAATGAAAGGAATCCCAGCCACAAGAACTGTGGTGGTTCTTGACCAATTGAATTAAACTATTTCGGGCTCCGTAGACAATGCAGTTCATAAACATTACTAAAACATCCGTGAAAACTGAATATAACATGTTCATGCATTTGCACGTTTTAGTAAAGCCAGGTCTCATCAACCTTGTCTGCCCGTTTAGAGACAGAAGGATTAGTCTGCACACAGGGTGACATTGGCAAGCGAAAGGCTGTTGCAATTACACAACTTTGTGACTATCCCTCTCTCTCTCTCTCCTTCTCTCTCTCTCTCTCTCCCCTCTCTCTCTCTCTCCTCTCTCTCTCTCTCTCTCTCTCTCTCATTCTGTGTCTGAGCAGGGAATTGACAGAACAACTAGTTATTATGGTTCTCTGTGTGTGTGCGAGTGTGTGCAAAATGATGTGCGCGTGAACACACAGGTTATAGCCCCTGAGGCACTTTTTCTGGCAGTTGGCTAAAGCTTATGGCTGTGGACCACTTGGTGTGTGTGTGTGTGTGTGTGTGTGTGTGTGTGCGCGTATGCGTGTGTGGGTGTGTGTGTGCGTGTGTGGGTGTGTGTGTGTGTGCGTGTGTGGCACTGACCCACGTAAAGAGACAGTGTGTGGGGCATGCATAATGTATGCCCTGCCTGCTGCAGCTAAGAGCACTGCCAGGAATTCCCATCTCAACAAACCTGTGTGGGTTCACTTGCATAGGGAACGTGTGTGTGCGTGTGCATTCCTGTGTGTGTGTGTGTGTGCGTGCGCGCATGCGTGTGTGTGTATGTGTGTGTGTGTATGTGAAAGAGTGAGAGGAGGGCAGAGAGAGGTTTTAGCAGACAGAATGAGAAAATAATAAATCCAGATATTGAAATACAGAGAGAGACGTGATGGCAAGAGTGCCGCCTCATTCACCCAAACACGAGTATTCTCTGCTCCTCTGAGCCTCTCTCTCTCTCTCTCTCTCTCCCTCTCTCTCTCTCCCTCTCCCTCTTTCTCTCCTTCTCCCTCTTCCTATGTTTTTCCTTTGTACATCTCCTCATATGCTTCTCTGCCCCCCAGAGAAATGTCATTTGTTTTCTTAACAGCTCCAGCCAGACATTTCCACCTGTTAGACACTGATAACACACACGTGCACACGCAC
Source organism: Forbesichthys papilliferus (assembly GCA_025399855.1). NCBI lineage: Eukaryota > Metazoa > Chordata > Actinopteri > Percopsiformes > Amblyopsidae > Forbesichthys > Forbesichthys papilliferus. The sequence goes on from JAODOY010040808.1 coordinate 3,170, forward strand.
GCACATACACACACACACACAGTGTACATACCAATTGTACACATGGCCCAGTTCGCGGCGAGGACCTGGCGGTTGTTACCGTGTGACACACACTTCCTCTGTGCGCTGTTGTTTTGCAAACAGAAATACAGAGAGGGGCAGAGGTAGAGAGGTGGGCCGATAATGTCACAGGCTGGCCTTTTTAATATTATTTTCTTTGTGGAGCTCAATTTACGAGGTCAGAGTTCAGAGGTCAGATTGCAAAGATGAAAAGATAGGCTTGCACACTGTCATGCTCCAAACACCGTTATTGGCTAAATGTGTCACCAGGTCAAACAATACAAGTGCTTATTGCTCCATGTACAGTATAATGTATACACCGCAACATATATATCCCATAATCCCCTAGTGATTCTCACCTGTTTTTGGCCTGCGTCTCCTTGTGAAAAGCAATGAGGGGGGAGGTGAGGAAAAGCATTTACATTCTATAGGAGCGCAACGTGTGAAAGGCTATACATGCTGTCTGAGCGGGGGGAACCCCTAAGGGATTGTGGGATTTATTTTGTACTATAGGGCATGCTTGAAAAGCACAACACCAAGAATGCGATGGACTCTACGTGTCCTTCTGTTTCTATGTATCAGACTGTATCTCTATCTATATTCTCCCAGTCTCTTACACACACGCACACACACACACACACACACACAGACACACACAGAGACACACACACACACACACACACACACACACACAGAAAACATGCACATACCGGTGCATATGCATGTTCATAGGCAACATACATTACTGTTTCCTGTATGGCTTGGAGAATTCAAGGTGGAAGATCCAGAAAGTGGAAACCCTCAGGTCACACAGTGTCTGACTCCCCCCACCCCAGCCCCCGTGAAGGAGCGCTGAGGGCAGGATGGATGGGTGTGGAGAGGGGGGGTCGTTGTTGAAACTGGCAGACAGAGAGGTTGGAAGAATGTTGCCTCTTTTCTTCTCCTGGCTGCCCTCTGTAAACAGAGACGAGGAGGGAGGGAGGGAGGGAGAGAGAGAGAGAGAGAGAGAGAGAGAGAGAGAGAGAGAGAGAGAGAGGAGGTGTGTGTTTGGGGGGTCTCCATTGTGAAGCCTGGGGTCATGCTATTGATGGTTGAAAAGAGGCCCCAATTAAATGACTTGGTTGAGCAAGCTAGCTGGGGCGATCTTTGTGTGTGTGAGTCTCTCTCAGGGTGTGCACGTGAGGGTGTGCATGTGCGTGCGTGCGTGCAGGTTCTTGCTTGTGAAACAAATACATGTATAGATGTATCTAGTGTGTGTGTGTGTGTATGTGTGTGTGTTAGAGTGTGTGCACGCGTGTGTGTGTGTGTGTGCGTGCGCGCGCGTGCGTGCGTGTGTGTGTAGCCTACATGCTCACACAAACGCGCTCTGTGCGGTAGTGTGGCAACCAGGCACTTGAACTGTCTCCATGGAGCTGTAATTAGCGAGCAGAGGTGAAAGGTCAGCCACAATTCTGCTAGCCCTGAACAGGACCCCTCTCAAGAGCGGGGGTGTTTCACAGAGAAAAGACTAAGCACACAAATAGAAGGAGGCTCCACAGTGAAACACGACGGCACGGAAAGCCATTAAGCGCTGTTAGTTTTGTAACGGTTATCCTGTGAGCACTGCCTGTGCTGGCATATGTCATGTTTGTCGCTGAATGGTTTGTTTGTGTGTGTGTGTGTGTGTGTGTGTGTGTGTGTGGCTGTGGGCTGTGTGTGCATGTTTGTGGCAAGGGGAAGCTATTTGAGCTAAACCAATGAATTTAAAACACTTTTATCAGTTTGTTGGGTGCAAACGTTCCTTATTAATGAAGTACCTCTACTGAATAATCTATAGGAAAGGGAAAATAGAGAACTTGTGAAAGGCTTTGAAAAGAGGGAAATTAAAAGTGGCCCTTGAGCAAAAGCACGAATGAGAGATGATTAGTTAGAGGATAGACAATTAAGGCAAAAAACCAGGGCACCCGGTGACAAGGGCAGGAGAGAGCAGGAGAACAAATGGGAGAGGGTGAATGATGTCCGTGAAACAAAAGGTAAGGTAAGGATTATTCCTTTATTTCTGTCGGAGCTGTAGAGATTTTACTCTACTACACTATTCCATAAGACCATGTTTCTTTACAGTATGCATGTAGAGTACCGTTTTGTTTCTGTGTCCTAAAATGTTTCTGTCCTCTTAACTCTGTGGCTCTTCTAAACCCTTTCTATGAATCTTAAATATATATGTATTCTTATTTTCTTGCCTTTATACAGTACCAGTCTGTCTCTTTGCTTGTTTAATTCATTGCATGTATGCGTCTGTCAAACACGGCCAGCCTTGATGCTCTGTATTAGCAGTGTATGACAGATTACCTAACAATTAGACAGAGGGCATTTGTCTGCTGTCGCCATTTTTCTTCTCGGGGCACAGGACTCACCAGCCTTCTTGTGCCGTTGTACCGGAGAGGAGAGGGTACTTTATGAATTAATAAAGCCACAAAAGTAGCTCTCTCCATCTTATATTACCTCATGTAGACGTGTTGTCAGATGTGACTTTGTTGAATAACGGTATTGTGACACGTTGTATTCCGCCCTCTTACAGCAGAAGCACTCTCTTTATCAAAGAAGGACGTCTCCAGAGAAAGCCAAGACAACTGTTCTTGTCACTGTGTCAGTTTGACTTGATTGGAGGAGCCAGGGCTGCTTTATAATTAGAGACTCTTAGCACAGTTAATCGAATTTGTATTACCTCACCCAGTATAGACTCTCACACACACACACACACACGCACGCACGCACCTCACACACACGCACACAGGAACATATCAGACAAGCGCACACAAGGAAAACCACAAGACACATTTTGTTTTTTGGCCGGCTCTCGTCGCGACAGTGGGTCCTGCATATTGATCTTTGTTTGGCCAAGACTACAGAGGTGTCTGTGCTAATACTGCTCTGCCAACTTGGCCTAACGAGTGGATGAAGCCATAACACGGAGATGGTGACAACCTTTGTCTAGTTGTGTGTGTGTGTGTGTGTGTGTGTGTGCGCGTGTTCGTGTGTGTGTGTGTGTGTGTGTGTTTACGGTAAAAGAGACGCAAGTTTCTACTTTTTTGTAGAAAGCATAGCAGTGTAAGTTGTAAATAGTGTAGTAATTATTTGACAGCATTACTGTGTGTGTGTGTGTGTGTGTGTGTGTGTGCTAGTTGGCATATGGTGATGAACACACATGCTGCACAATGGCATCTGCCAGTGGCATGTGTGAATGGGTGGGGGGAGGGGTGTCTATGTGTACATGCGTGGGTGCTTGGTCTCTGTGCGTGTTTCCGTGTGTGCATGCATGTGAGTGGGTGTACTGTATGTTGACTGTGTGTGTGTGTGTGTGTACCCTCATGTCTATTCATGACTGTCTGCTTCATTGGCCCATTGGGTGGACGTGGACTCCCTTCCTTCTTCGTGAGTCACTATGTGTGTGTGTGTGTGTGCGCTTGGGTGCGTACGTCACACACACACACACACACACACACACACACACACACACACACACACACACACACACAATGTATCTGTGCTGGATGTGGCGGGAGCGTGTCTGGCTCCTGTCAGCCAGTTGGCACTAGCGCACGCTTGGCGTTGGCGGAGCCCTCCGAGCCCTCGCCACCTGTGATCCTTCTGGGAGAGCCTCCTCTCTGGGCAGGGCAGGGCGGGGGGAGAAGGGCTTGCTCCTCTGTGTCAGCAGAGGAGACCAGGCCGGCAGTAAGCTGCAGATGGCAGATCACTCCGTCCGCCATTACGGACTAGATATTCTTCTAGTACTTGTTGTGTGTGTTGTGTGTGTAATGTTGTGTGTTTTGCACTCTGGTTTACACACTAGCCTGAAGTAAGTGGGCCACATATCACTGGAACGGTCTGTATACTAGCTCTCTCTCACATTCCTCAACTGGTGTTATGACTAGACAATAAACACACAGGCTTATAAAAAGGCACCAGTCAGAGAGAATATACATATTCAGACATAATGACATATTCAACGTGATGCTGTGGCGAAAGGCTGCAGAACTCTGGGCTGGGAAAGTGTTGTTTTTGTTATATATCATAAAAGTAATGACTTATACAGTTGACTTCAGTATCAATCCCAAAACTTCTGACCGAATCCTGACCTACCGCTCAACAGAATCAGCCAATTAGTCTGTCTGCGTGTTCATCTGCGTCTGTCTGTTAGCGTTCTCTGTCTGTGTGTCTGTCCCTCTGTCCTCCCTTCTGTCCATCTGTCACTGTGTTAACATGGAGGAACGCGGAAGGGGAGAGAACTCTCGGTCCAGACAGAATCTTTGCTCCAAGAGTGGCCACGTTTTTTGCTCCTTCCCCGTCAAAGCTGTTAGTCAAATATGTAAGACGTCAGTTAAGCTAACCTGCTGCCTCCTAATCTCCCGTGTTTCTTTCACGAGAGCTTTCCCCAAGAGAGAGGGAGGAGATGGATGGAGAGAAAAAGAGCGAGGCGCACGCACGGCTCAGTGAAGGGTGCTGCTGAATGTGGAAGTGGAAACGCCTTGTACCACCTTTCAGTGAGGGATTGTGCGAACAGACACGACCTTAATAATGTAGCCAATGCAAAGAGTGGCTCTGATTAAATAATGAAGGAGCTTGGCACTGATGATCAGCATTGCGTGCGTGCGTGCGTGCGTGTGCATATGGTGTTTATTCGTGGACTAGCTAGCTTGTACATACGTAGCACATCAAGCTGTAATAATCACAATCAGGAGCCATGCTCTCGTAAGTACCAGACCAGCAAAGCTCCCGTGTCCAGACTGACAATGTTAGCAAGGCTAATCCACATACTGCATCACACAGAACTATTTGTCCGTATGCATGTGCGGTGGGGGGGGGGGACATCAAGGCGTAATCAGTGTGAACAGTCAAGGAGAGAGGCACTCCGTGTTGCCATAGAAGTGTTTGTGATGTCTGCTTCCATGGAATACAGTGTGATTTGAAGAGAGAGGCCTGTGATTCGGTTCAGAGTGGCCTGCCCCGTCATGTCATTGTCATCACCTTGGCCCGGTCACTCTGGTTTTACTCCATTGCTAAATGTTTTGTAGCACCAGATACAGTACTGTATGCACAGTAATGCCTGCGTAGCATAGCATTAGTGTGTAGTATTATGTATGTGTAGGATTTACATGAAAGCCACTTACAATTAAATACAAAATAAAATGATACGTGTTGTTGACAAACTTGATTTGGTTTGAAAATGTGCACTTGATTTTATTAGATTTGTGTTCATTTTTTCTCTCTGCTGTAAGCCTCAAACAGCCTCTTACGTCGTGGTCTTTTCTTTTATCCTATGAAATGTGGCAAACATCTCTCTGACGTCCTCAGAAATAACAGGAAGCTGTATGCAGGCCACTATCTCTGTTTATGTCTGTGAACCGCTCCCATGTTCCCGTTGCCATGGATGCCCAGTTCAACCTGTTGCTATTTGGGGGTCGTTGATGACTACAGAGGGCTGTGGGCTGTGTGTCCACTGGTGAAGGCAGCAGCTTGAACTTTGAACTGTATTGACAATTGAGGTTGAGAAAAAAAGGTTACGGTCACTAGAGTCTGTCACTAGTCTGTGCCCTTTGACCTCTAGGTCAGCGTGCGAGCAAAGGTTAATCTTGGTGATTCTTCTGGCTGCCCTTGTGCGCATGCTGCTTTGACACTGTTCAGTAGCGGGATCAGAAGATATAACCTTATCCGCTTCAGTACGCCCGGAAAGGGAAACACACATATTTGAAAAAAAACAAACATGTTCACATGTGATTCTCCTACAACGCTCGTTCTTTATGTTCCTATTTAAAGTTAGCTGCGATTGTCTGCGCACATGCATGCACGCACGCACGCACACACGCACACACACACACACATTTGTCACAGATCTTTTACACGCATGTGCTCATATGCTGTTGTGTGTTGTGTGAACACACTGTTGTCAGGGAGGAGATTAGGCACTGCGGATGAGTTTGTGTGTGTGTGTGTGTGTGTGTGCGCGTGCGTGCGTGACCTGTGATCATTGGAGAGGGTTGGCTGTGATGTGCTGGAGCTGTTCTTCCCATAATGCCGGCTATCCTTCACCTCTTATCTGAGGCTGCTAATATATGAGGCTGGTGGAGAGACTGCCTCTGGCAATTCATGGCCTAGACCTTGGCTTTGTGAGAGAGGACATCAATAACCACCCCCCCACCCCCCCCTCAGCAAACAACACACACATCCTGCTAGTGCCTATATGTGTGTGTGTGTGTGTCGGAGAGAGAGAGAGAAAGAGAGAGAGAGATCAGAGGTTGGACAGCCTAGGTGGCAATAATTCAATAACCTTTTAGAAGGGGGTAGGCAATGTTGGGGAATGAATGGTGTGCGGCAGGTACCTTTAACCCTGACCTGGCCTGCTTCATCACCTTGCACTGACGTTACATTAATGAAGACAATAGAGGGGCAGTGCGTCATTGTGTCTGTCTCTGGTATTGGCTGCTGTTTGGATATTGTTTTTACGCGCCCTTATTGTTCACACATAACACACTCTCATTTACCAAGAAGCATAACACAAAGATAACAATCAAAAAGATATGAATAACTAGCACCTTTGTTAATAAGACTTATATAATATCTTATATGCACCTTTGTTATATATAATAAGACCTAAATATAGAATAAGTTATATGCACCTTTGTTATATATAATAAGACCTAATTATAGAATATCTTATATGCACCTTTGTTATATATATAATAAGACCTAAATATAGAATATCTTACATGCACCCTTGTTATATATAATAAGACTTATATAATATCTTATATTCACCTTTGCTATATATAATAATAACTATTTATAGAATATCTTATATGCACCATTGTTATATATAATAAGAACTATTTATAGAATATCTTATATGCACCTTTGTTATATATAATAAGAACTATTTATAGA
>JAODOY010040808.1:10226-20265 GCA_025399855.1 Forbesichthys papilliferus
TTGTTATATATAATAAGAACTATTTATAGAATATCTTATATGCACCTTTGTTATATATAATAAGAACTATTTATAGAATATCTTATATGCGCTATTGTTATATATAATAAGACCTAATTATAGAATATCTATATTTCCAATCCAATTTTATTTTGCCACAAGAATCAGTCTAGAACCCCTAATTTTAAACGTATTTGTCATAGAAGTGGTGCTAGTACATTTCAGTCAAGCTTGCTTACATACGATTGGAATACCCACCTTTATCTCACCCAATCAGCATGTCTGCTTTTCAAAAATATGCACAATTAAGACCACAATAACACCGTGACACGCTGTGGCAGAAAAGAAAATCCAAAATGAAAATGTGTTGAATGGAAATTCACAGGGTGAAACTTGCTTAAGCCTACTTTTTCTAGTTTCCTTGCCTGGTTTATTGTCCGTTACAGTATATTATGTTCCATTGTTCCACAAAAACCTTGTTGTAAATGATGGACTACTCAGCAACATGTTTAACCATGTATATCTGTTGCTGTATTTCGGATAATGACGTTTTGTACAGTTTATTATTTATTTCAGTTTTCTTTTTAAAGTTAGGTTCAACAAATGATCAAAATTCTGATACAAAAATAAATAAATACATTTTAAAGTTAATTATGTGTTAAATTAAAAAAACAACATTATTAGATTGATTAGAAATACATGAAACAATAACCTAATTAAAACTAATTTGATGTATTATAAGTTTTATATAGTTCCTGCATCAGTATACAGTATGTTTTGTAGTTGATGACCTCTAATACTTAAAGGCTCTTTAATGGACCTACATATTTTTTCTGCCCTCAAAGTGGCAGCATGTTTGTACCACGTTTCCATGGCGACAGAAAGGTAGAGTGATGCTGGCCTGTCTACTCTGATATTAAGGTGACATTTTACTCAGTGTGGTCTCCGGATAAGAGCACTGCTTTTGTGCTCTTGTGTGCTGCGGTTCTGGCTTTCTCTCTTCACCTCTCTTGGTCTTTTCGTATTTGCTCCATTTCTCAATCACTCTCGCTGCTGGTCCTTTTCTCCTTCCCTGACTAATTCTGTACAATTTGCCGCCATCAGCTCTTGAGATCACTGTCATCTAGTTCTCCTTAATGGGAGAGGACAGGGTATATCTGGCGGCTGGCTGTAGTGACAGATACCTGCTTCCTCATTACAGTAGCTTAAAATTACTTTTCTTTCAGGGCTGAGTGTACTCTGGTATGGCTAACATGTGTACGTACAGCTGTTGTTAATCAGTGGGGGTCGGGCCCTCTTATTAAGTATTTGGTGTTTATTGCAGTGCATAACTTGTTTATGCTATACATGAGGTGAATTGCAGGATACTAACACCTTTTGTAGGCGCCGGGGTTGGGGGAGGGTGTCGAAATAGAGTACTGTAAATGTTCGAATGTGCTACAAGATTACCACTAAATGTCTGTGTTTGTGAGGAAAGGCGAGAAGCCATGCTCAACCGACTAACCCTAGTAAACTGTAACACTGAGATATGACATGGTGCATATATATTATATTCATATCTGTAATTGTTATGAGATACGCGTGTATGTGGCTGCAAAGAACCAGTATTACTCTTTAACTGGATTGGAGAAGAGCTGGATAAAAAGAGGAAACATTTTAAAGGTATAGTAAGCGATTGTACATTAGGCCTCAACTACACATTTAGTCAAAATCACCAAATATCTCCTCGCAGTCTGCTAGCTTACCTTTCTCAGTGCGTGCTGAAATAATCCTGTACATCTACAAAGCCCTGTCGCTGTATATAGTAACATAAACCATGTGGGGCATGGCTGCAGGCAACAACAATATCCTAGCCTCTTCTTCTAAGGGAGCACCCTATGACATTGAAGGGAGCTCAAATATCAACAAACTTTCTCCAGAATGACTATATGACTATATCTTTAAGAATAACCGTGGAACAGACCGGACTCTGTGGTACAGTAGTAGAGGAAAGGCTGTATTCATTTCATCAACAAAACATTATATCCATACATTTACTTCAAAGGCTGAAATGGTACAATGGACAAAGCTGTTCTTTGATGTTACAGTACATATACTTTTGGTGAATCTGAATCTTTCCACAGCAGAGCTGCAAGCTGTAATCATTTTTTTCTAATTCACATCGGTCACCGTGACAGCAATGATGTGCAAACTAAAAAAAATTGTTAGCCAAATGATTTAGAGTAGACACTTCAGGTGTATTACTTGTTTACTCCTCCACTTGCCCCACTTAAGACAAACTGTAGCAGCGATGCTGCTGGAAGAAACGACAAGGATTGTGGGTCTTCAGTTTGGACCGGGTCACTGCTCTTCTTGTTCTTGTGCACTTGGAGATACAGGTAATTGGCTGGTGTGTGTACAAAGGATATATACTCTCCACCCCTTTACTAGCGGTGTATAACGGCACCTCCCCCCCTCTCTCTCTCTCTCTCTCTCTCTCTCTCTCTCTCTCTCTCTCTCTCTCTCTCTCTGTCCCTCCCTCTCTCTCTCTCCCTCTCTCTCTCTCTCTCTCTCTCTCTCTCTCTCTCTATCCTTGCTATTATGTGTGGCTGAGGTGTCTCTAATGGGCCGTGGCTCTTCTCTCCTCCACCTCTCCCCTTTCATTTCCCCGTAATGAGCCCCCTGCCCTCTCTCGCCCAAACTCAGAGAAGATTATCCCTCTGTGATTCTACTTTACGCTCCGTCCCACTTCCTGACGGCTCATGGCTATGACCCCACGACCGCACGAAATTGGCATTTGCAACAGTCACCCCCCCCCCTCTCTCTCTCTCTCTCTCTCCCTCTCTCTCTCTCTCTCTCTCTCTCTCTCTCTCCCTCTCTTCCTCTCTCCCTCACAAGCTTCTTTTCCCTTTCACACCTTCTGTCTCCTGACAGACACATAGAGAGAGGGGGTCACAGGTCATTTCAAGCACCTCGAGAGCACTGAGCCAATTTCTCTGATCCTGTCCCGTTAAGCCCAAAATTACACCCAACTGGAGCCATAATAACGCACAATCTAGTCACCACATTGACTTTCTGGTTAGATTATGTTTCCCTGGTCGGTCGTCTGGCTCGACCAGACTTCAGCGCTGCATACAGTACGGCTGACTTTACATAGTAAAGTCGTATAAACCCCCCAATAGCAGACCAGGCAGACACCCCGCTGTTCCCCACCGATGGCGGTACGCTATTTCCCCCATTCCTCTCACAGCGGGATTCTCCTGGAACTGCTACTGTAGGTGTGTACTGCACTAGTAATACGAGCCTGGCCTTGTAAACACCTTTCTGCAGTAGTGCTAGTGTTGGAGCGGTTATTGCGGCCGCCGATGTCCTCTTGTATAGTTACAGGGCTTCTACACAGATTTGTACCTCTAGTTTTTGTGAAGAAAGGAGGAAGTGATGCAGTCAAGCAGAATGAGAGTGTCGACCGATGTCTCAGAAGCAGGGGCCATAACCTGTTAATGCAGTGGGCTTGCAGAATATTGAAGGTGTCCTGCTTTAATTGCACTTCATACAAGTGAGTCTAGTGTGTCTTGCATCCCGAATGTCTGTTTCAAACAATGTAACAATGTAAAGCTGTGGGTGGCTGTAGGGGGAAGAGCCTAGGAACTCTGTGAGAGAGGGGAGCAGTAGGGATGTGTGCAAATGTGGGAGAGGGCCATGCACTCCAGTCCAAAACCATTCTGATGCTGCTCTCAACCACAAGGGCGATTGCCCACACATTTCAAGTGTCCTTTCACTTTTGGGATATGTGTGTGTGTGGAGGGGATGGGGGGGGGGGAGGGCGGTAACCTTCAAGGTGCATGCCGCGGTGATACGCGGGCCTGCGTCAGCCCACCAAGGCGAGGCGTGAGTCATCTGTTGAGATGGAGGCCAGGCTGGACGAGTGTATTGGGTAAGTAATGCTGATCTCAGACTGGCTTGTTGAGCCAGAGGAACCATCCGTCATCTGTCTCCACGTTCTATTTGTTTCCCCTTCATCACAATCCCTCTCCGCTCCACTCCCCATCATAACGCACAACACAGCCAGACAGTAGTGTGTGTGTGTGTGTGTGTGTGTGTGTGTGTGTGAGTGTGGACTTAACCAAGGGCTGCTAATAAATTTTGTGACATCACAGCACAAGGGGGAAATCTAAGTATCCGTGTGATCTACTGCACCACACACACACACACACACACACACACACACACACACACCATACGTGCAGTAGATCGTGCAATAGAACGTGTGCACGCGCTAGGGTTGGGTACCGTTCACATTTGAATCGATACCGGTGCCGGTACGTTACCTCAAATTTGGTACCGGTACCTAAATGGTACTTTTTTCGGTACTTTACTCTTTGTAATAATAATTTGTATTCATTTAATGTAATGTTGCCTAGGGAAAAAATTGCCTGACTGACTCTTTACAAACAACATGTTTTAGGAGTTATGCTTTAGCCTACAGCCTAATGTAAGCATTATTGAACTTTGCCTCCCTCAGCTTTCTTGAACGCCCCATACCCTGCTAGTGTCTATGCTGTGTATGAACTACATTCTCCGAAGCAGAAATACGTTATCTTACGTTAGCGTGGCACACTTTCATAGTGACATTAATTGTAGTTGTAGCCTACAGCGTTAAATCCGAAATGAGGACGTTGTAAGTATTGCCGCTATAAACAATAGGCCTAGTTTGATCTGAAACCAGAGACGTAACCTAAATCCTGCTCTATCAGCCTCGCGAGACCACCGTGATCTTGCGAGCTTCCGTTTAGTTTTGCTGTTACTTGTGACTACAATTACTCAGGTTAGCTCTATCATACCACCGCAAGAGTTTGCTGCCGCTGCTTCTACAGCGTATGTTTATCTCACTGCTCCAGTCTCAACTGCAGGGGTGTGCAGGGATGATGTAATCTTGCTCGCATTTCCCTCGTTACGTGCGCTAAAGTACCGAAATCTGGTACCGTTTGATTTAATCTCAATCGGTACACGGTAGTACCGACGTAATTCGGTCGGTACTCTTAAAAGTACCGAGTTCGGTACCCAACACTAGCACGCGCACACTTGTACGCACGCACACACACACAGTGAGTGTAATCGGCAGGTCTAATTGAGGGTGTGAGAGGTAAGAGCTCAATAAATCCTGCTGCACTGGTCAGTGCTAAAAGTGCCTGTCTCCATTTGACAGATTCAGCCTGTTTGTTTGCTTTGACAGGAAATCAATCTCACACACGCACACACGCACACACACACACACACACGCATATGCACACACAGACACACATTGCACTCTTGTACGCTACTGCTCACAGGCACACACACACACACACCTTTGTATCCATGCATACAAATATCATCTAATCAGGAAGTTGTGTAACTGTGTGCGTGTGTGTGTGTGTGTGTGTGTGTGTGTGTGTGTGCGCGCGCGCGCGCGTATGTGGGAGGTGCATTTCATAGATGTCAGCGCGAACACACACACACACACACACACACACAAGGTGTGCAGATAGAGTTGGGTCTTGCCAATAGTAGTCAGTGAGATTGATGGAACTAATTTCACAATAAAAAGTCTAAAGAAAGAAGAGCCTCTACTTCATTATCTTCCAGTGGATCGGAGAATGTGACCCTATTGTGCACCCCGTCCTGTCTCTCCCGTTTCTGTGGACGTAGGTCTGTTCCCACGGTGACCCAGTTTGTCAGCATCGTGGTTACGGCTGGGCCTTTTTAAGTCACATCTACCCTCCCTGCTCTGTTTCCTCCCTCCATTCTCTTGGCGGGAAAGAGCAAAGCAAATACTTAACATAACCTCGGGCCATAGACGATCCTGACATGTCAACCAGCACCCACAGGGGGTGCACGTGCATGGACATGGCCATTGGCTGCGCTCACGTAGACCCACACGCATGCAGTTGTGTATACATGTGTATTAATGCTATATCACACATCAGGCTATTGATTAAATAACCACATTGGGTTCAGTGCAGGTTTTCTGCCAAGCATTTCCCGGTGGTTTGAAGGGGTTTACCGAGGTTGATCGGCTCTTTATGGTGTGTTATATAAATGGACCACACAAAGCATCTCCCTACAGTCACCGCAGAGATTTATACGGTTGCTGGCGAGATTAATCTGTGGAAAAAGACAAGCAGAAGAGACAGAGAGACAAAGAGATGTCTGGCCTCTTACTGCGGGAGAAGCTGGCTCTCTGAAGGAGAAACACTGTAGAGCTGCTGTCAGCTGATTGCCGCTCCTTCAGAAACACTTGTGTGTTGTACACCAACTGTTCTGTCTCCGTTATGAAGTAGTCCTCCTTATACAACCATGGCTGACTGTGTGTTCGCTGAGACACAAAACCATGTCCTCATAGCATATAACAAATGCACACTTGTGAATGCGCATGTTTGTGTGATATCAGCCATGCGGGTTAAAAAACTGTTCAGGGTGAGCAATGGAGGTACTGTTGGGATTATAGCAGTGGCATGATGGAAGGGTTGTAGAGAGAATGCCTTACCCGGATTGAGGGAATTAGGAAGGAGAGGGACAAGGGGAAAGGGATGGATACAGGTGAGGAGAAGGTGAGGAAAAGAGGAGTCTCTTCTGAGTAAGACATGTTTGAGTGAGTCATACCAGCCACCTTGGTTCAGTTAGCGTCACTGCAAGCCTTTATATTGAGATTTACTTTGCTTCATTCAACAAGAATGTCTTCCTGTTTTTGAGTTCTTGCCTTCAAACACAAACACATACACATGCACACCCTTCTGCGTGACAAACGGTGGAACATCAAACCAAGATGTCTGGTGAAAATGTGTTTTTTAATGCTTACAGCGCCGTCAAAAGAGAGGGTTGTTTTATCTTACCATTGGAAGAGAGAGTTAGATGAGAAAAACAGAGAGAGAGAGAAATAGATGGGGGTGGGGGGGGGGGGGGGGATTTGCAGCGCCCGTTGGTCGTGTGTGTGCACGTGCTCAGATTGGTGCTTGTAATTCTGAGTATAATGTATAACGGAGCATCCTTCTGCTTTGGCAAGGGATCACACAGTGTTAATTCAGTTGTTATCCATGTTTGAAAATGGAGTTGGCTGCTGTGTGTGTGTGTGTGTGTGTGTGTGTGTGTGGGAGATTGGCACCGTACTGGAAGGTTGCTGTGGGTGCTCGCTGGCAAGAGCCGGAGCATGAATGGGATTGGTCGGGACAGTGGACCAAAAGGCCGCCCAGGCGAGTGCTTGCCATTTGGCCATTCTTCCTGAATAAACACAGGCCCGTACTCTGCAGAGATTCACCACTCTCACGGTGAATCTTCATTGTCTTTCACCTTCCTCTCGTACCACTAGACCAGGAACGTTCAAACTCGTTGGATTTTCAGTCACCTTGGGGGCCATTTTGTTTTGAATTTTTAGATTTTTTAGATTTGAATGGAATTATGTGTATAGGTCTACCGCAGTTTATAGGGTCATAACAATCGAGGAGCACGATTCAAATCGTTACAACACATTACTCACAAGCCAACACGTTTCATTTTTTGTAAAGCTTGTAGGCCACAAATAAATCTGCCGTTAGCCGCAAATGGCCCTTGGGCCATAGCTTGGACGCCCCTGCCCTAGACCCTCGAGATAGAGTTATAGCACTGCATCATGCAGATTGTGTAAGATAAGATACCATGCCAGAACATCGTTATAGTCTATGTTAACCATCCTCCTGCATGGCTCTGAGTTGGTGTGAGCGCAAATACATTCCTTAGATCTGTTTATTAAGAGGAGAATGACAGCATTTCTTCATGGTTTTCTCATGGGATCTTGTTAGAATGTGTTTACTACCACAAAGCCACACTATCTACAGGCTGTTTTTATGAGAGTAGATACAGATTATGTAGGTGAAGGGTAATTCAAATAAATATTTATATGTTAGAGTTAATATTTTTTATTTATTTTGTGTTACTTTGGCTACCTTCACACTGCACACAAATCTGGCCCATATCCGATTTTTTTCACCCCTGTGACTCGGGTCTGATCTTTTCAGAGCAGCAACATAAATCACATGGAATCTGATATTTTCAAATCAGATCTGGGCCACTTCTATACGTGGTAATAAACCAGATATATCTGATTCTTTTAAATGCGATCTCAGTGTGAACAGTCAAATCATAATTCATGATTTTAATGTCACTCTAGATAGACATAGGATCATTGTCCTCCCCCATGTTAAATAATGAGTGTTTCTGTAAAATATTCCATATGAGTGTTTAACAGGCTTTAGTAGCCTACAACAGTAGGCTATTGGGCCGTCTGTAAAAATGTGTTTCCTCCTCACGTCAACTTATAAAATGACATATACAGCTGACTTTGTTGCTCTCAGTCAATGTTTACTTTCATTCGACACAGCGCGCCGCATTTGTGACCTCTGGTTCGTTTGCGCATGCAGGTCACTTCAGAATTGTGATCAATTCACACTAGAATCTGATATGTGCCACATTTAACAGAACAGCAAAACTAAAGAAATTGGATTTGAGCACAAAATCAGAATTGAGCACTAAGGAATGCAGTCTGAACGTAGCCTTTATGCAAATACATAACTTTTGTGCTCTTTGATCATTTATGTTTTCTCTATACATTTTCCCAGAAATAATTATATTAATAAACTATATTATTGTCATTTTAAGACCATTTTATGTCAATGATATAATGATACTATAATAGCATAATAATGTAAGTACACCCTATCAAAGAGCCGTGAACTTTTAATTCAGAAACTATTTTATTAAGACACCTTGACTTATACCGTCAGCAGTTATGTAATGTGTGGTTAATTATGAATATTCAGACATACAGTAATTCTACAAGAATTTCACATCTGCAATTAACAAGGACAACACAAGGGTGGACTGACTAAATAAATAATAATCCAGTGACAAGAAAATAAAGCTAATTGGCGTACCACTATAATACATGTAAATTATTGTACAGACGTGTGAATAAAACTTGTCAAAATCGTGCTTGTACAGGATTAGGGACTTTTATTCCTTCAAACATTTTGTCTGGGACTATGCAGTTGTCGGGATAAACAGCTACTGTATTGCCTCGAGTAACAACAACAAGTACGTTATTTTCACCTGTCGCTGTGTGTTGTGTGTTGATGGGCAACAAAGGTTGATAGAGTATTTATCATGACAGGCCTAGTTTTCCTCCACATCTCGCATTGCCAATAAGATACCTTGCCACCCTCACTACACAATTCCTTTGTTATTTACGTTGCTTTTCTCTTTTAACTGCTGTTTTATTTACGCTTCAGCGTCGTTTTAGCGTTGGTGCTGTTTTTTCATGATTTTACCCCCCAAGACTTTGTAACCCCCGCTCACCTTGAGTGTGGACTCCCTCCATGAAGCAGAACTGTATTATGGGGCTTAGATGTCGAGCAGGGGATGGCATAAGGGCAGATAGACGGATGGATGGAAACAAAGAGGTACAGAGAGAGGGAGAGGGATGAAGCAGAAACAGAGATGATTAATCCAATCAAGCCTCTTAGTGTTTCATCAATAGGCATTGTTCTAAGATGGCTGCCCGCACTAGCGCAGGCTGCGGCTAGGCTAACGCTCGGCTAGCTAATTCCAGAATAATACTGTGTGAGGATGGGGGCTGTGCCAGCAGATTAGCCCTGGCACAGGATTCGCTTGAGCAACGATCTCAGACACACACACACACATACAGTATATGCCGGTCTCTGAGTACAACAGGCATGGATTGAGTGGGGTGCTTATAGGATTGGATTGTGCGGCTTATAGTTTTAGCCTGTGTGAGTGTGTGTTCGTGCGGTGGCAGAGCGAAGCTGATGAGAGCTGTCTGTCTGTAGCTGCCTGAGGCTGGGCAGGTCATGTGGACAGGCTTGTGTGTATTTCATGAGTCACACTTTGTGAGTTTGATACCTTTTATAGATACACCTTCAAAATGTCCATCACACACGCAAGCACTATTTTGCGTGAGTGAGTGTGTGTGTGTGTGTGTGTGTGTGTGTGTGTGTGTGTGTGTGTGTGTGTGTGTGTGTGTGTGTGTGTG
>JAODOY010040819.1:0-20261 GCA_025399855.1 Forbesichthys papilliferus
AGTCTTTACTTGTTCACATCCAGGCCTATAGTCTCACAGAGTCTTTACTTGTTCACATCCAGGCCTATAGTCTCACAAAGCCTTTACTTGTTCACATCTATAAAAAAATATATTCTGCTCTGTACTATGTACTTAGCATTTCATTAGGCACTTTATTGTTAAGGCCACTGGGGACTTTGTCGAATTATTTAATTATATATTGACCTGGTAGTAGACATGATGACAAGATGCTGTAACTATTCTGATTGATTGCTTACAACTGCTGGTGTTTGACCTGTCAAGCTAATTACAAATGTACTTCATGTAAATCACTTTGGATAAAAGCATTTGCCCAATGCCGTAAATGTAATATAATGATTAACTACATAACTCATTGACCAAATCGTTTAACTTGCATGTAGGAATTTGTAGGAGTCTTTTTATCCAACAAGAAACATGTTTACAGCCTGGTTCAAAGAACAATTGTGGTTTCTATAGCTAGTCTCAGATACTGCAAAGATGGCGACGGCCAGAGACCGCATAGCTCTAGCAGAAACTGGTTATGTCATGGAGGGTCTGACTCTGATCCATTTATTAATACAATCTGTGGTTGTGTGACGACTGCTATTTGCTAGCCTCTTTCCTGTGAGTTTGAACCAGCCTGGTCATTTTGTGGAAGTTTTCTGTTTCTCACACTGTTTATCGAACTATTCTCTGTAAACTCTAGAGACTGGGTGAACATCATCACCACCGCAGAGAGATGAATGAGATGTACAGGAGGCAGTGTACTAGGCATGTGTCTGTCTACGTACTGCTGTGTGTGTGCGTGTGGGTGTGTGCATGCGTGTGTGAACATTATTCATTTATTCAGTAACTGAATAAATAAAAGCAATCCCATAATACCAAGGAACACATGGCCAAACCACATCTTGCATTTCTGCGCACCCGCAGAGTTGAATCTCCAGCACAAACAAACACAGCCGTGGTTGGGATGTGTGTTGTTGCCATAGATTTATGGCGACAGCCGACAACATTCCCTACAAAGTTGA
Organism: Forbesichthys papilliferus; assembly: GCA_025399855.1. Classification (NCBI taxonomy): domain Eukaryota; kingdom Metazoa; phylum Chordata; class Actinopteri; order Percopsiformes; family Amblyopsidae; genus Forbesichthys; species Forbesichthys papilliferus. Next base: position 1,029 of record JAODOY010040819.1, read on the forward strand.
AGGCCCGCATGCACACTGTGGCTTAATTGGGTCCAGCGTCAGCTGTTCCGTGTCTGATGAGGGCTGTGGGAGGAATCGGCCTATGAGCTCTTTTCCCTCTAAACAGTGTTTCTTAAAACCGCACATAAATACTGACACCTACTGGTGTAGATTATATGGGGCTACCAGAGGCGTTTTTAGTTTGAATAGATCTGGGGCGTTGCAGAGACACAAAGCCACCGAACATCGAGAGCGTAAACGCAAATCCGCCGAACTTGCTCCAGCGCAAAATACATCTTAAGCCTACTGATACATTTTTGATAGAACACTGATCTGTTTCAACTTGGAGGAGGCCTCGGGGAAGACCCAGGACCAGGTGGAGAGATTATATCTCCACACTGGCCTGGGAACGCCTCAGGATCCCCCAGTCAGAGCTGGATAATGTGGCTCGGGAAAGGGAAGTTTGGGGTCTCCTGCTGAAGCTGCTGCCTCCGCGACCCGACTCCGGATAAGCGGGAGAAGATGGATGGATGGATGTTCTGTTACAGTAACAACTCCTGTATCTACAATTGTCTGCTGCATAGGCCTACCGTACTATGTGTTTTCAAGGGGTCATAGTATTTTACTAGCTATTGTTATATCTCGTCTTCCCTGGTGTCTTCTACTCTGTGTTGTCTCTTTCCATGTTTCTCCATCATATTGTATACTATTTGTTGCCTGTCAGTCATTCCTGGTGTCATCTAAGCCTGTTTGTGGTCTGTCTGTCTTCCATCACTCTTTGTTGTCTGTTTTTCCTGGTGTCTGCATCATATTTTGCTCTTTGTTGTTTTTCTCTCTTTCCTTGTTTCTTCGCACTGCACAACACTCTCCCAGCCTTGGCAATGCATTTCCATCTGTGGGGTGGAGCTTCTCAGGGAGAGCGATCAACAATGTTTCTCCAGAATGACGCGTGGTCGCGTGGACCTTAAATTGGTGCTCCTTCCATTCTACAGCGTGAAAACATGAGGCTTAGTGTGGCTGCTTCACTTCTGGCATTGTTGTTTCCATTTAAATGTAAATCAACCCCTATAATAATCCTTTATGCAACCTTTTTGAATGTGCGCTGCTTGTGTTCAGAAAGGCAACGGAAGGACGTTATGATTTTGGCACATGCAAAAGCACCAGCTAATTGAGACCATGAATCAAACAAGCGCAGATTTCTGTTTTACAACATCACAGGCTGTGAGAAGAAAAGCCATCCATGAGTATTAAGGGTATTGTGACAAAGTTAATAATGGCCTCATTATTATTCAAATTGTTAGTAACAGTGGTAGCAGGAAATGGTAATAGCCTATTAGCGTTACTATGGTAATACGGCTAAATTGATATAGCTAAGTATAAACTGTATTACCCTGTACACACTCCATTGTGCATGTCAAAAGAATGCGAGTGATTAATTGCAATGGTAATTTCACAAGCCTTTCATACGCCAAACTTTCAAGTGTGTATTGACTTATGCTGCATATGCTAATGTTATGCTAACGTGTCATACTTGCTGTGGGATTGTGATAAAGCCAAGTCCATGTAAGATGTGACTGTTCTGGCTGGTTGACTTGTAAGAAAGAAGACTTTGTTGAGAGGTTGTTTGACTTGAAACACACACACACACTCTCTCTCTTTCTCTCTGTCTCTCTCTGTCTCTCTCTCCATTGTTTGGTTTCTTCTGTTCTATATTTAATCATAACACTCGAACAATGTGTGGATTTTTCTGAAACTGGAGTCGGTCAAAGACAGCCTATTTGTTTTACAAACTTTGTACTTTTTGATCCCTAACATTATTTTATCCTTGACCATCTTGGGTCACACTTCAACCACGTCTGTCTGTCATTCGGGACATTTTCAACTGATCATTCTCTAATCTGGACCAAATTTGAGGAAGTGTTGCATTTAGCCCAGGTGATTATAGACAAACATGACAAACGGGTTTGTTTGTGTGAAACAAGTCAGTCTTGGACACTTCACAGCACCTAGTGGAGTGATTTAGTGAGAGAGTGAGAGTCATTGCTGATATAATCAATTTACAAAAGACAAGTCAAGTCTACCGACTTGACAAGGCACTGGAAGAGCTTTGTCGTGACGGGCGTCATTACCTTCAAGGTTCTCTGCATCATTTGTGTTTTCAAGGTGGTGTGAGCAATGATGGAGACAAATTGTTGATATTTGAACTCAACAGCCAAGAAAATTGTAAATTAACTGCATTTATTTAGCGCTTTTCCAACCTTCTGGCGACTCAAAACCCATTCACACATGCACACATGCACACACACACGCACACACGCACCCCGATGTGGGTGGCAGCCATGCAAGGCACCATCACAAGCACAAGAAGCATTGAGGGTTAAGTGCCTTGCTCAGGGACACCTCGACACTTGGCCAGGAGGCAACGGGATTTGAACCAGCGACTTTCCGATCACCTGTTGCCCCTTCTACCCTCTTCAATGGTCCCTCAGAAGCTCGGCCTCCCAACATTGGACAGGCATTGCTAAGGCTGGAAGCCTTTGTTTGGGATGCAAGGCTTCAGTTTCACTTCCCTGCAAGAATTAGGCTGGAGAGAAATCATTGTGCTTCTGTCCAGTAAACCTGGTGGTGCTGCTACATCAAAGACATTTCCTTTGTCTTTTTTTTTTTACTAGAAATGTTTTTGTGTAATCCAAGTTTGTACTCACTTAAGACATAATTAAAAGGAAACCCTTTCTCAAACATTTTCCTTCTAGGCTTGGAAGGAAAAATAAAATGTCACACAATTCCTCGGCATTTATTGACTTGCGTATGCCTCCATCTGTCTCATATTCAATATTCCTGTACCTGCTGCCATTCGTGGCGTTACTCCCTTCCATATCTATGCAGATGTGAAAAGCCAGGATTAACTGTGCCATCGTCTCTTCTCAAAAAGAGGCTGAGGCTGTGATCAGCATGCCGTCCGCCTTTCAAAACAGCGCGCAGGCTTGAGTCGCTGGTTGCCGCGGTGACGAGGTGTAGTTGTGAGCTTTGACTTGCCACTGAACACCGTTCTAAAAGAAACCACCACTGCAGCTCTCCGAGGAGAAGAGGGGAGGGCGGAGAGAGCAGGTGAGAAAGAAGTCAGGAAAGAAGTCGGAGCGTGAATGTTTTCCATCTAAACCAGCAGTAAACCTGTAAACAGCCCCCCAGAACACACAGGCTACAGCAGTCAGCCTTAGGAATACGGGAAAACTGTTCTGATTAGTTACGTCTGTCAGATTGAGATGATCTCAACATTTCTGTCTAGAAATTATTATTTTTTAAGTTATATAAAATATGCAAACCTTTGTGTCTATTGCTGATATATATATTGTATATATATATACAATGTAATACACTGATATGTTACATGTACCGTAGCCTACAGCACAAAGAAGCAAGGGGCACATAAACTGTGAAGCACATAAGGGCGTCCTGGCTCAGCCAAACAACAATACTGACATGTCAGATGGGTTGTTGGACACACGTCCATCTGGGGAGCCGTCCATCGGTCTGTCGTTGTTTACATGTTATTTTAAAAGTGGCTTTTGCTGTCGTCACACCTAAACCACGTCCGTAGCTGATGATTGATTGGTCAGAGCCCTTACCCTAACTCAGTTACTCTGAGTCCCAGGGATTTCAAAGATCTCCAGACTCTCGCGTGGAACTGAAGCAAAGTTGTGGGACACCCTGGGAAACCGACGGTTTGAAGCAGTAGGTGCTTCAGCTTAAAGCGATTCAGTTTCTCTGAATCACAAAGGCCACTGAAATAGACCCCAAAGTTCAATTGTGAGTGCAAAGGAGTCTTGTGCCTTCAAGGGGGGACATAGAACTACAATTCCAACGTCTTTCTGCCTACATCTACAACTGTCACTTGGCAGTAAAAGGAGGAAGGCAGAGGTTTAGGGAAAAGGTCAATGTGAGTTAATTGCAAAATAAGGTTTTCATCATGACGCACTGCGCGTTACGCACCGTGAGCTTCAGCTTTACCTTGAACTGTATATATATTTTGTCATAGCGCAACGTTTAGCGCATTAGCGATAGCACTGATTAGCTACAACAGATTTTAAAAGAAAAGATGCCCCCTTGTGTTTATGATGCATTTTCTATATACGTGGGTTAAAAATGGATCTCACAAAACACCGGCACTCGCTGCAGTCGTTTATTGTAGGCCATGGCCTATTTTCTGAACTGTAACCTTCAATATTTCACCAGAAATGGCATCAATTTTGCAGCTCAACAACAAGCCGCAGCTTGTTTTGTGAGCAGAGGGCGGCCGGGACAAGAGGTGCGGCGTGATCCGGTGCAATCCGCCTCCAGGATGTCACAGGTGTGCACGCCACGCCGGCGTTTCTACTTTTGAAAAGAATGTGTGTGTTTCGGATAAAGAGCCGCCGAGCCGCAGGTCACCGCGGCGGCATTAGAGCGCACAGAAGACGCAGGAGCAAAAAATAATGTCCTTTCAATTTTCTCTGTTGGGTGAAAGGAGTTGGCCTGTGTGACCCCCCACGGGGGTGACGAGCCTCAGCAGCATTTACCCAACGCCTAGTTGGGTAAATGGGATTCCGGTTAGCCTCGTTTCTAGTTGTCATGCCGACAGCAATACCCTCAGTTCCAGCCTTCCCGGCACTGTAGGTGGGTGTTTTACTTGTCCATTTTTCCAGCAGTTTGAGGCCTGCCATTGTGACATCCCTCTCCTCCCCCGGGAGCGATTCAATCACCCCCGGCAACGGCCCCGCCACAACAACAGACAGACCCTCCTCCTCGTGCCAGGGGAGAAACCTAATGTGTTATTGTTTGCCCGGGGAAGGCCGCGGAAAGACAGCAAATGGCCCGCGCTCTTGAGTTATGGTTGGCTCCCACGAGTTGATTGACTTCACAAGGACAGATTGAATGGTTTTGTCGACCGATTTATTTGATTGGCGGGTCGTCCAAACAGAGCTGGAGGGGCGGGTCTGGGCCACTCATCACCTCAAATGAGACGTGTGAATAGGGGCGTGTCTGACGGCCACTGTGAAAGAGGACATGTGCGCAGACTGTTGCCTGGGAAACGCCGATGATAGCCCCTTGCGCCCGTGAGATTAATTAGACGCGCGTCCGTGTGGTGTTGGCCATGTTGACTGCCAGGGAAGATGATGTTAGCAAGAGTGCTGTTAGCATTCAAGCCACTAAACCTCAGCCAGCCTAATGGCATTAGGTATGGCTAATGCAGCAGACGGAGCCCTTAAGTATATCTGTAGAAACGTGTGTGTGCGACCACACTTAAATGTGATAGGCTATGAGATCAGCATATCCTGTTGTAGTGACTCCGCTGTTCTAACAGAATGTGATAACGGCCATTACAGCTGATACACTGTGGAGTTTGCATGTTCTCTCCGTGTAAGCGTGGGTTTCCTCGAGGCGCTGCGGTTCAGCCATTCGACCGGTGAAACTGACCTCAATCTGCAGTTGAGGGATGGGCTAAATGCAGAGAGCAAATATTGCTAATGCGACAATAAAAAAACACCTTTACCTTAAATGCACTAATTTTGAGTGTATATAGAAAGTAAGTGATTGTATTGTAAACGTAAACGCCACACGATGCATGTGAGATTGGGCATACAGTGTTGCAGCATATATATGTCCTTCCCCATCCTCCCACACACACACACACACACCTGACTGGCTATTACAGCTCCCTACGTCTCTCTGCACTGTTTACTTCGGCTGAGCTTCATCACCGGCTTTGTTTGGGTCTGGTAGCTGAAGTCCAACAATACACCACGGTGTGTTTTACTAGCCCAACTTAACAGCATCATAGTATACAGTAGGCCTATAAACGAACCAAAACAACGTTATTAAAAACATTTTATACCGCGGTTTTATTAAACATAAAGTAAACAAATGATAAATAAATAGATAACGTTAGAATTTAATTGTATAGGCCTTGGGGGCCCAGCCCGATATACAGCAGCAGGCAAATGTTTTAAAGCTGCAGTGCATGCTTCAACGTGTGCTCTGAATGGCCCTAGTCTTCTGACCAAAGGCCCGTGAAACAAGGAAAGTTTATGAATCACATTACAGCACCAAAGGGCTTTACAAGCCCACGTCTCACATGGAAACAAACAACACCCCTTTACCCTGTTCCCCCCCGGGCAAGGAAAAACATACTAACCCCATGGGGGGAAAAGGGAAGAAACCACAGAGGGAGGAGTCCACCCTTCCAGGATGGTTAGGAGACAATAGGTCAGCGTCAGTGTCTCTGTCTCTGTCTGCTTGGTTAGAGCTGACATGATCTGTATATTGGTTTTGTTAGGAGTGGTTATTTGCAATTAGGTCATTAAGCAGATGCTTTTATCCAAAGCCACTTACAGTGAGTACAGTTATGACACGGAACAGGCAGGGGGTTAGGCATCTTGCTCCACGATGATTACAGGTCAACTTCGGGGTTTGAACCTAAACCTTCCGGCCGGGAGTCCAACATCCAGAGCACTAGACCATCCTGCCCCCCCATATTTGACAGAAATTGCCAAGTGTCCTCCTAGCAAGTCACATGGGCAGCCACCCTGACAAATGCCCTCCGCTAGCCGCCCGGTATCACTTGTGCACAGGATGGCATACCGCTCTAGCTAACAGCACACAATGCATCTGAAGGCAGAGAACAGATAAGTACAGTTTGCTGCAGCACAGTATCTGAGTAAACACCATTACAGTTATCTGGTTTAAGAGGACGGGCTCACTGCAGAGTCACATTGCCATGTACCACTATTATCAAGTGATAATAAATGTGCCTCCATATTGTGTCATTGTGTGATATATGGTTAATAAAAAAACACCCCATATCTCCAGACACCTTGTCTACGCATTCTTGTATTGTTAGCAATACTCTATTAAGGTTTCCGTGCACTGGGACCCAAGTGTATGAAGTCGTCAATGACAAGATGCCTCTTGGAAGATAGAATAAGACATATCGCTATTCTGGTTTGCTTTCAGCCTGTCCGTCAAGAGTTTTGGATGTGATATATACACTGTACGTTTTCATTATACAGTAGGTGGCTTGTTTTGTTTCTTTAGTGGGAAACAGACAGGGCTTGTGTTGCAAAACAAAACAAAGAAACACGTTAGTTTGATGTGTTGCTTGGTTGTTTTAATTCCAAGACATCACAGCCGTCAATCAAATCAGGAGTGGTTCTGTTTAAGGTCATATTGTAAGTTCTAATGAATTGTCAAAGGACACTGCAAAAAATGATGTGAGAAAATAGCTTTCTAATTAAATGTTTTTAAATTCTTTACACTTCTTGCAATGCATAAATATAGCCAGGACCCAGACTTGCATGGCGAAGCCCCCCTTGCTCATTGTTGTATCAAAGCTTTCTGAAATAGCCCATTAAAATGTAGGAGAGCCCTGTTTCAGCATCAGTCATTACAGTGTATCTCATGCAGACTGTAATTGGGCCCATGATATTTATCTCTGTACAGTGAGAAGCAAAGAGTCTTTCAAGAAATCAAACGGGAGGGGAGATCAGATTTGCTTTTATCATGATTTGCATGGAGTCCTCGATTAAATCAGTGGGTTATATGCAGTATTTGTGTTAATTAATGTGGTGTATGTGACGTATGTACTGTGTGACACTGTACACACAAACTGACTGGACATTGTTTTTACTCATTTAGATACTCTGAAATACTGTGTATGGTACAAATAAACAGTGAAATGAGAACCAGAAAACAGTGATAGTATAGTCACATATTATATCTGTATTGCATTTTGAAGAAACCATTAGCGCGTGTTACAGTCCCATCAAACATGAGCTTTTACACATCCAACTGTTATAATACGATATTACGGAGTGTATTATCACTGGACATTGTGTTCCTTTAATAACATCTCTGTTTTCTCACCGTAACATTTGTAAAAATGTCATTTTAGGCCTGTGCATTTGGTCCCAACTTTAACTTGTTTATATTCAGCAGTGAAGTCAGATTAGTTTTGGGTCTTAAACTTCTCTTATCTTGTCCACCAACTGCACGGTGTGCATGTGCATTTGTGTGTGTGTGTGTGTGTGTGTCCGCGCATGTGTGTGTGTGTGCGTGCACATGTGTCCGCGCATGCCCCATCTGGTTGGACCAGATACGCTACCTTAGCCTGTCCAGGTTGAGTACGAGGCCCAGCATTGAGCTGAGTCCCTGCTAAGCATACATAGGCGAGGAGGGCCATGCTGGAGACAAACTCCTCATTTCCAGTCTTATCACATCTGAACGAGTGAAGCAGTGGAATCCCAGTTTCCAAATATGGACCATTATTCATAAATATTCACATGTTGATTTCCAGGCAATTTTCTATTATGAATTATATATCTAAAAAATAAAAATAAAAGTTTATTAAATAAACTGGCTGCAATAATGTGCAATTGCAACTAAAGGCATGCTAATTATAAGGCTGACACTCACAATTTGGCAGGAAATTAAATCCAATCCAGAATGACGTGTGGCCCCGCCCCCTCAGTGCTGATTGGAGCACAGCTTGCAGGCTGCAGAGGCCTGTGGAGCGAGGCTGCCACCTTGGTGGGTAATGTGGCTGAAGCTGGTACTGCAGTCAAGTGCTGCTACGCCCCAAAACAGCCTACAGTATTCCCCATTGACAGACTTTAGACAACATGCACAACAGTATAAACATTTGTGGCAAACGTTGATGTTTTGAAGTCAAATAGAGCGTTATCGTAGACACTAGGCTAGCCCTGCAACATTTAGCAGACTCAGAGTCTGAAAGAGAGTCTGAACACAAGGAAACCGGGACGCGTTCTCCGTAGTGAGCGCTTGCTGAGAAGGCTTCACTGAAATATACGGCGATCATTTTTGTACGCTTTAGCCGCTTAATTCATGAACATCGCGATCCTAATGGATACATACGTGGTAAAGACGATGGATGGATGGATTATATTAGGGCTGGTCACAAATATTCGATTATTCGGGGATGTTTGTTGTTGTATGTATTTGATTTAAATATTGGGATTTTAATATTCGCTTTTCCACATTAGGCATGCGTGTTTTCCCATTAATCCCAACTGTCTCCATATAAACCCACACGTTGAAATGTAGTTGCCTGCCTTACACTGTCATCAACACAATTGATTGCAATTGGAGCATTTTTAAAGACGAGAGCGAGACTATTCATTCAACACACACTCTTATTGGCTAATACAGGAGGTATATGGAATTTGACAGCTCTGACTGGCTCAATTGACGTGTCAATCAAAGTGGCCATTTTGAGCCCTTGGCTATGTTTGTGCGCTCACTGAAGCTAGGAATCGAAGATTACTTCTGTTATACTTCTTAATTATAGTTGAGCGTTTTTAATGGTGTTTTTGAGAGAGTATTCGAATACTCGTTCGGAAATACCATCAAGTATTCAAAACCTGTAAAATGGTATTCGGGACAGCCCTAGATTCTATACATGAGTCCAACACTCACACAACACTTTTAACAGGCCTATGATGGGCTGTTTCTCAATATGCATTCCTTTCTGTTTTTGATTTATCAAGATGGAGTCTAGTTTGAAATTTGCTACATATTTCATAGATGTGAGGTCCCACTAACAGACCAGGACAGCCATGATACCAAGCGTTCAGTGTTGTCATCCATAGGTATTGCACAATAGCATAGAACAATAGCCAAGAATATGCATCTCAATCTAGATCTGTCCTCGCGTCCTTGCAAGACCCTTCTCAGAAGGACACTTGGCAAGAACATACCTCTCAAGAACACAAGTGTGTACTGTAGCTAGAGAAACAGTCATTGTTTTCTCTATATTTGCTGGATGAGTAGGCCTTAATTAGTCTAGTGAAGTGCACCTGGGCCTTCCACCTATATAGGAGTGTTCTGCAGCACACTGGGGCTGACCCTCCTGGCACCACACATGCCATTTGTTGTATACTGCATGTACATAGTTCTTACACTATAAACACCAAACCAAAATGCACGACATGCAGGCCAACTTGAAGCAGAACAAGAAATCAATGCTGAGGTGCGTTTAGAATTGGCAAACATAGCAAACGTTTGTGAACACATTTAGATAGTTTTGCGTTTGCATTGTGTTCAATGTGAACGTTGGCAAACAACAGCAAACTGCTTGAGGAGGTAGTTATCAGCGAACACATGGTGAAGCTGGACGAAGGGTAACAGTTGAAATGTATTATTTTTATAGACAGTTTTAACACAAGCATTAACACACATATATGGGGTACACAGGGAAACAAATCAGATGAAACACTAATCAACAGACAATGAACCAGGTAATAAGGTGAACAGCAACAGGTGGAACCAATGACATTCAAATAAGAAGCCAGGCTGTGAAATAAGTAAGGTGGAGACAAAGACCAGAATATTAAATGTAAAAGTCCAAAACAGGAACATGACAATATTTCATCACAATCTATTGATATTAGTTAACAGTTTCAATGAAATAAATAATCAATTAAGTTACCAAAGCCTTCTACAATATGAATGCATGTGCTTTGATTCAAGTTGAGTTTCGCATTGTCTTGACGCGTCACAAGGCAGCTCAATAGGACCCATTAGATAGGAAAACTGTTGTCCTTTGATGTCAACATTCGATGGCAGGGTGCCAAATAACGGCTCAACTTTTTGAGCGTTTGTGCATCTGCAATATTCAGAGCCTCGCTCTCTTATTGACTGGCTGAGAAATCTGTGCAACTCAGAATACAATACACAGTTGCTCATTATGTGAATAGTTTCAACCTGGCATGAAATATGAGTTTATTTGCCATGTTTAGACGCCATCTTTTATAGTTATTTCTTGGTTATTTGAAGGACGGGCCATCAGTTACACTGTATTGTGTGATGTCTTTTCTGTGTGTTCTTTTGATATGCAAAATGTACAGAGTCAAATTGGTGCTGCGAAGTTTGTGGACCCTTTGGAATTACGTGGATTCCCCTTAAAATATGGCCTGGTTATCATCAATGTCGCAGTAATTGACAAGCATACTGTGATCACACCAAACTTCTTAAACACACAGTCACACTCCAGTCTTCACGAAGTTTGTATTTGGTAACACGCAGTACCTCTAAGTAGTTTAGCATTAATACAAACTAACAAAACATCTTCAGTTGCTGTCGCTACAATCTTAAACCGTTTGTCTTTAAAAGGTCTCACTGATGATTTTTTAAACATTAATATAACAGCAAACTATTGACTGTTTCTCAATATGCGCTCTATTATGTTCCTGCGTTCTTGTGAAAAGTCATAATTCACAGCCAAGTACTCTTCCAATTCACAAGTTTGCATCTAGCCAAGTGACTTGTGTGTGAACTTGTCCGTGGAATATCCCAGAATGCATTTCTAATCAACAAGCGGCAATGGCAGTCGAGACACAACAATACTAGCTATACTTTTCGAATTACTACTGTTATTGTGTCACAAAATGCTGTTTTAAGGGTTTTTGAAGCGAGTGGATGAAGCGTGTCCAGACCATATTCACAAAGTGAATATGGTCTGAATACACCAGGCAGAGAGTGACATCACACCCTCTGTGTGTGTTGTAATACAAGCATCTCTGTTTCTTGTTTTCATGTCCCATCATGTATGGTATTATTATTGTGACATCATTTGTAAGGACTATTATTCGTTGAGCAACCACGATTCCGTCGTTTCTCTTTGCTCTCGTGTAAACATACATGTACACACTCAAATGTATCTTACTCTCATTTACTTCTCTCTCTCAAATAAATGACTTGTGCTCTCACATAAACTCTGCACTCGCCCAAATGTTCTCCTTGCTCTTTTGAGGAAAGTGTGCGCATAGTCAAATTGGTTTTTTCGTGCTCGCAAACCAGACGTGCGCACACTCTGATTTTCTCTCCTTGCTTTTGTGTGTGTGTGTGTGTGTGTGTTCCACCGCCTCATCTCAGCCCCAGAACAGTGTTCCAGTAGTACTTGGTGTTTATGCTAATGTGATGTGTGCAGGCCGTGTTTGTTTGACACAGCAGTGGCTTCTTCTGCGCAAACGCCACTTTCACACAAGGTTGTTCCTCATAGCGTTCGCTCGCACGCACGCACGCACCGAGGCGTCACCTCCACGGGTCCCTGCTGTCAGCCTGCACGTGGGTCTTCTTCCTCATCTCGATCTGCAACGCTCGCGGGGCATTTCTCAGGCAGCCCCGCCCCAGAGAAAGCACCCTGAGACACCCAGGCCTGGCTGTGTAGCCCTCTCCTGGCCCCGCTGCTCTCTCTCTCCCTCTTCTCTTCTCCCCCCCCCCCTCCCCTCCTCTCTCCTGGGTGTTACCAATGTTATGGATCATTAAAGGCAGCGAGGTGTATTTTAGAACTCGGTCTCCACTACCTCCTCCCTCCATCCCATATGTCTCCTCTCCTCCAGTCTCACTCACCCTCATCTCCCACAGTGCTGAAGGGGAAGATGTGTGCATTCAGCTGGTGGACGTTCTGATGCTCAAGTCGTTTTTCCCGTGCTCCGTGTGTTTCCCTCCCAGCACACCCTCCTCCACCCCGTCGTCCCCCCCGCCGCCGTTGCTCCACCACCCAATCCTCACACACCACAAACACACATGCACACACATACAGTAGCAGCATCACCACATGTCACAGAGGAGCAGACAGTGCAACGCTCTTCTCACGAGAACATCTTCACTTATAAGAATTCATTGTGTTGTGCATCAGTCTAAATGCAGATGAGTTAAGAATACCTTTTAATGGGATCAATAGAGAATAAAGAAACAAACAGGTATGCAATTACAGGGTGTCGCCTTTTGGGCTTGCTCTATTTGAAACTCCTGCAGACTGTCAAGAAACCGTGGATTGATGTGCAATGACTGTTATGTCTGTGCCTAGTAAAGCTTGTACCCTTACCCTACGCTGCAGGTGATGTATGATATTGTACATTGCAGATTAGCATATGTTGCATGTTGTCTTTGAGTAGAGAGAGGACCTCAGATAAGTTGTGGCTACTAACTGGATCTATTCGTTTGCAGCATTAATAGCAAAGAAGGTGGGGATGAGGATCACATTGTTGTTGTTGTGTCAGTTCATAAATAATGTCATATTTGAGACAAGGATTCGTATTGTAATTATTTATAGTGTTGGTAACACATTAAATATACAGTGCATTTTATATTCGTATTTATTCTGAAAGGCACATAACACATTATAGTATAGATAGTATAGTATAGATTATCCTTTTAGCATCTATTTAATTTTCAAAGGCATTGATTGGTTCATAACCCCATTGGTCTCTGACTACTACAGTACTTGGTGATACATCAGGATTAGTTTCTTACTCTGCTTCAAGCCCATGTTTTATTCCTTAAAAGCATTTTCCAAGAATGTTGCCATTAATCAGTTAATGAATCAAGAATATAATGTCTTCCTTGATTATCCAAACTGCAAGAAACCATTTGATGCATACTCTGTCTAAATTAACTTTTGGGGGTTGGATCTCATTAAACACCTAATTTTGCTTGGCGTTTTTTCAGATATGTACTATAAGCTTTGTGATAGAAAAAGTAATATTTACACAACAATATTTCTTAGATGGCAAGTGGCATCAACAGACAGAAAGTTTGCCTAAACTGACAATTAAAGGTATATTACGTAATTCTGGTGAAAGCGTGTTGTTTGAACTTGATTTAAACAATAACACCTCTCCCTTCAATGCCTCTCACGATGACTTCTGGGCACAGTCTTCTCACGCGGGCCAGGCAGCCATGGATGTTTTATTAGCCCTGGTCCGTGTGAAGCAATAAAACGCAATCGCAGTACGCATTACAACAAGGCCAATCAATAAATCATAAGTGATTGCGTAGCACAGCACGGTGCACCAATGATTCATCTCATTTCTCTTCGTCCCAGCGGTCGTGTGTGTGTGCGCGTGTGTGTGTGTGTGTGTGTGTGTGTGTGTGTGTGTGTGTGCGCGCGCTTTGCATGCAGTTATATGTGCGCTCGCAGGAGAATCCCATTCATAATGTCAGGGGTCACTCATAGACAGGCCTTTAGCGCTGCGCTGATGTCCCTGGTGTAAAGCATTACCAAGGGCAGCTTGCATGTACCGCTGATACCGCCTGTCAAATCAATGCTAATCGTTTAGCGAAGGAGTGAACCTTCACGCTTGTCTTCCGTTTGGCAGTTAGCTGGCAGCGTTTCCATTAACATGTGGTCACCAAACATGCAGCAGGCCCGAGACCAGTACACTACTCGGGCAGCGGCTCAGCGGGTAGAGTGGGTTCGACAAGTGATCCCGAAGACACTGGTTCGAACCCCACTAACTCCTCACCAAGTGTCGAGGTGTTCTTGAGCAAGACACCTAACCCTAACTGCCAGCAGTGGTTGGTCGCAAATTGCATGGCAGGAATCACCATCGGTGTGTGAATGTCTGAAGGTGAGGCTGTACTGAACAGCGCATACTGAGTGGCCACATTTTACAAAAGCGCTATATAAGTGCATTGCATTTACCACACACATAATAGTAAAAATTTTCTGCAAATGTAAAACGTATAAAATAATTAGAAAGTATAAAAATACATATATAGTATAAATAGTAAAAAAGTTTTTGACTGTTTATATATTTCTGTAATCTGGCCTCAGAGGAATGAAAACAATGGCAGCCAAGCTCACCTTTGTTAGCTTGCAACCTGTTAGCTAGCTGTGTTTTGATGCTATTCACCTGTGTGCTCATTAGAGTAATAACTTCACGGTGTAGCGTGCATAGTTGGGTTCCTTGTGCTTGGGTGTTACGCACACACACACATGCACAACACATGCACACACACGCACACACACTGTACTTAGCTAAGTTAGGTGTACTGGATGTGTGTAAACCAGTTACAAGAAAGGTCATGTTGTCTTATTCAGATACTGAATGCTACAGTTACGTGTGTGTTGCTTTAAATGTGTGTGTAGATTAATATATATACTGTATGTGAGTTTGAGTTGCTTGAATTGTGTGTGTGTGTGTGTGTGTGTACTGTGATAAATTAAATATCTGTGTGGCTTTTAATATGTGTGTGTTGCTTGAATTGTGTGTGTGTGTGTGTGTGTGCACTGTGTTAAATGTGTGTTGCTTGAAATATATACGTGTATGTTATGTGTGTGTGTGTGCATGTGTGTGTGTTGCTTGATGTGTGTGTGTGTGTGTGTGTGTGTGTGTGTGTGTGTGTGTGTGTGTGTGTGTCACACAGGGTGGTCTTCAGGACCATACCTCTCTGGAGCTAATTACCACATAACCATTAGGCGCCATGCCTGCTGTTCTCAGCTGGAATGGCCTTTTAATTGCTTCACCTTAATTGGCTTATTGGACTGTGTGCTGGATGTGAATATGATATTGTGATCCCACCGTGCAGAGCCAAAGGAGCCTTCGCTATGCAACATGCAGTCATGTACACCGTAATGTGCCTCTTTTATTCGCCATGGAGCCTAGATGCATGTGAGGTGCCTTGTGCTATTCTAGGTAAAGTGTAGGCCTACATGTACCTGTCTACTGTCATGTAACATACATGTAGTCTACTCTCATGTAGTGTACTCTCATGTAGTCTACTGTCATGTAACATACATGTAGTCTAGTGTCATGTGAGCTTGTAAACCGCAAAGAGAGCAAAATGGAAAAGGTTTTCACCAACTTTGGAGTGTGTCTAGTAACTGCCCTTTTAAAACCACTTCAATGGACAGCTCCCCAGATGGATGTGTCTCATACACAGATACCTGGCCTGTCAGGTTAACTCTCATAAACAGCATGTGTATTTTAAACCAATCTTGCTGCTATGCAGGTACAAGTTTTTCGTCACTGTATGTATGTTTGTGAAAATAAAGGCTGTAGTTTCACAAATGGGTGTTAATTGACGGGATGTGTCTCTTTGTTACAGAGTTTACATTCATGTTAATTGAATGATTTAACCAAATTTCACTAAAAGCAAAAGCCAACTTGTCGCTATATTCTGTATGCTTAGTTTCTTTCCCACTGCTGAATATGGTAATTTCTATTTTCTCATGCACAATTAGTTAGCTCCAATTTGAATCATCCCTTCTTTGTGTATTCATTCTGTCTGTAATCTTATTTTAATCATTTGGATGCATTTATAATCATGCATTAAGTTTATGCTAATTAAAACAAATGTCTACTGGCCCACGATGATGTGAAGTAATAGATGATGTATAAAATAATTGATCTGATGTAAAGTATTACTTCACATCAGATCAATTATTTTATTCACACTATCTAGCGCATAGTAGGGAATGGAGATGCTCATATTATAGGTTAAATGACATCCTAGTATGCCTCATTGTTGGCCAGATTAAAGATGTTGTCAGAAATAGTTAAACTGCGCATTAAACAGCTGGACTTTATCATGATTATATTTGAATGTTTTAAGGCAGCAGACTATTTTGTTAAAAACAATATTCATGGAGTAAAAATTGTAATTTTATCATGCCCCTTTATGACTAGCCAGAATTTCTATTATTTATCTCTCTTTCACATACAGCTATCAACACTGTAGCTGGCAGCTCCATTCCCATAGTGACAAATTGAAATCTAATTAGGTAAACAAATTAACTGAATGAGCAACATAAAATATGTTTCTTTTTTATGGAATGCTAAATGTGAGTACATTTCTACAATGCTATGCATTAACAGCATTCTGTTTTGTAAAATAACTAAATGAGTGAAATCAGAAAAACCTCATACACAACCCTTAATTATCAAAGCAACTAGCTAATTAAAACCCTAGCTCAAAGAACCCCCGCTCCCATTCAACTCAACATCCCGGCACTCAGAAGATGAGGTCATGCACTATACATGAGGTGCATTGTTGATAGGTTAATACACATATTTACTCAAATAAGTTTGTTTAAAGTGAAAATAATAATTCCTTGGGCTCTGATTCATATTCTGCCCAAATCATTTATGCCGTAAGGAGAGGTATTTGAGAGGTATTTGATTGACATGTGCAACAACCAACTTGCATAACTCATTGACTAAATCAGACGTTAAACGAATCGAAAGTACTTGTTTGCGCTGACGTTCTTAAAGGGGCCTACTGACGTTCGGCACATGTTGCTAATGGAAGGAAGAGGCTGAGACTACTTCCAGCTAATGTAATCGTCTCAGCCTCTTCCGTCCTTTAGCACTACGTCACATAAGCAACGTCTTCTGATACATACAGCCTAGAAAGTTGATATAAGGCTGTTAACATTAACACTCAAGAAGTCTGTATCAGTAGTTCCGGTGCGACGATAATGCAGTGCTTCATTTACTAATTTCACATTTATTTTTAGCAGTATATGGACTAATGTAACCACTTATCTAACAGATACCTGAACACAGCCAGAGTCACGTTGGTACGTTGTTAAACAAATTCCTCTGTATAAGTTTTACGTCCGAGTTACGTAGTTGATCAATCAAAATACATCTCCTGTCAAACAGGTAGCTCTAGACGCAGTCAGCCAGTGCTGTGTCCCAGTCAGTCTTTACGCAGTTAAGGCTGGCTCTGCAAGACTAGCAAAGACGCCTACAGTACACCCAGGCCCTGATAACATCTGTTAGCATGCTTACCACAGGTATCATAGGAAGGTCTAATGAGTCCCGAGATGCCTCAGATTGCACGTCACCGCCATATGCCTGTGTCGTGTCTCAGAGTAGGAGACTCCAGACTCAAGCCGGTCCAGTGTTTAAGATACGTTTCGGACTGAAACCTGAAATACGTTCACCAACAACAGTGGAGTAGCTTGACAATATTGTGCAGTACTTACTGCATGCCTGCTGTCAGCTTTGCACACATTGGAGGTACAGAATGTTTTAGAAAATGATTTTTAGGACGTTTCCCAACTGACTAATTGAGGAAACGTATTTCCATTGCCCTCTATGTAAAAAGCACCTAATAGTCACGAGGCCAGGCAAAATAAACAGACTCCAGGCAGGAAAAAAAGCGCTTGATTTCAACGTCATCTCACTAACCCACCCTGATTGGTCCTCCAGCAGGGTGGCTGTGAAAAAGTGAACGCCAACAGGGTTTCCAGGCTGAAATCTCAGCTAAATAAATTGATCTCAATAGCAGGGGAGAGCCAGGCTAGTTAGTGCCTGCCCTTGGCAGTTAGGCTCCCCATTAGCGCCCCCTTCTGGGTGACGTGTGTTCATACTTTAGTGGAGTGCATATGCTGTTTGTTTGAAAGCGTGTGTGAATATCCCATGTTTCGAGTGTGTAAGCGTTTTGTATTTGTGAGTGTGTGTGTGTGTATTTGTGACACTGTGGTTGAGGGGCATTTTTAATTCTATGGCTTAAAAAGCATCTTAAGAACATTTCTGACTCACCAAGGACATTCAATTATAGAGCAAAGTTAAAATAACACTGGGCATGCAAAATACAAGTAGGCTCTGTATCTCCTCAGCATGTTTTCAGTGGGTTTTGTAGCATACTGTATGTCAAACTGCTATTGTCAAACAGTGCAGCGTCTACAGACACAGCAATGACAACAATGAATACTTCAATGCTAGCATAGATGTGCTAAATTAGCCCATCAAATGAAAAAAGAATTATACCACGCTAGCGCTTAAAAGTGTGGTTAAAAGCCTATTGTATGGGCTGATTCATACTGTAATAAAATCCCTACAAAAACACAAATGTGTGTCAGTGAAAGCTTTTTCATCAGGGTGAATTTGACTGAAGGACAAGCAATTAAAGTACAGTATGTTTGTATCGCAGGCGAGCAGAATCACAGCATCATATTGTAAGCCTCAATACAAGAAGGACATGAGTCAAGACACACTAGAGATAAATGTGCAAAGCACTACATAACCAACAACAAATATACTGTACGTGATTGTGAAAAATCCTGACATGAATATAGAGTCAAGTTGTTTTGGCTTGATGGGGGGTGTGTGTTCTCTCAGCAGCTAATAACTCATTTTAACCACTGCTAATGCATGTCAAGGCCGACACAAACCCTGCCTCCACGAAGAGTGGAAATACACAAGCTTGTAATAATCGAGACGACAAACAGTGCCGCAGTTCTAATCATAAATGGACTGCAGTTAATACGGAGAGCTCTGTGACATTTCACTTGGAAAAAAACAAACTGCATCTCAAACCTGCAGATATATATGTAAATAAATGTTGTTTTATTTTTAAATTACCCTTATATCCAGGGACCACATAGGCACCAGAGCCACAGTTAGGACACTGGTGTTTTGGAGGTCTGCAAGTGACAGAACCGGCAGCGTTGGGGGGGGGGGGGGG
>JAODOY010040828.1:0-20261 GCA_025399855.1 Forbesichthys papilliferus
ATTACAGATGCTCACACAAACACACACACACACAAACACATTACAGATGCATGCACACACAAACACACACACACACACATTACAGATGCTCACACACACACACACACACACACACACACACACAAACACATTACAGATGCATGCACACACAAACAAACACACACATACATTACAGATGCTCACACACACACACACACACACACAAACACATTACAGATGCTCACACACACACACAAACACACACACACATACATTGCAGATGCTCACACACACAAACACACACACACACACACACAAACACATTACAGATGCACACCAACTAGCAGTGCTTTTTTTCAGGTAATTTGTCTTTAGCCATGTCTTCTCCTTTAGGAGGAATATTACAATTTAAAGAACACCTGTGAAGCAGTTTCCACTGTAATATTTCTTAACATCATAAACCATTATGCTTCCGCTGGGATAAAAATAGCCTGAGCAAAAGAAAGGCACTTGCTATTTTAAGACCCAGGTGGGTTTTTTTTCCCCGCTTCTTCTCTTTACATTATTTATTCTTCCCCTCCCTCTCTCTCCCGCTTTCTCACTTGCTTTCTCTCTCTCTCTCTCTCTCTCTCTCTCTCCTTCTCTCTCTCTCTCTCTCTCTCTCTCCCTCTTTAGCCTTCCTTCTCCAAAGTGAAGCATCTGTGTTTACTATATTTAGACCTTCCTATTTTAGTCCTGCAGGGGTTGGGGAACATGTGCGTGCTCGTGTGTGCATACAGTATGTGCATATGTGTGCGTGCGTGGGTGTAGGATTGTTAGGCTGGTTGCTGAATCGTCAATGGAAGTGAGGCAGGGTTATTTCCTCTTAACAGCGAGTCACCGTGGAAACCAACATGGAGTGTGACCACATTGGGCCGCTATGGAGAATATTAACTGTCAGAAAAGACTTGAGAACCGAGTCGTGTGTTGCAGTGAGAGAGAGGGGGGGTCTTTGGCCTTGGAAGGTGGCTGCCTGGAGCTCCCAGAGGCAGACCTTAGATTAGTCACACACTGTTCCCTCCGAGCTACGACGCAGCGCCTTCCAGTAAGAGGTAAGTCAGCTAGCGGGCGCACAGGGACAGCACAGGACTACAGGGGAGCTAGCATGCACTAGCTAGCACGCCCTAGCTAGCACGCCCTAGCTAGCACGCACTAGCTAGCACGCCCTAGCTAGCACGCACTAGCTAGCACGCCCTAGCTAGCACGCCCTAGCTAGCACGCACTAGCTAGCACGCACTAGCTAGCACGCCCTAGCTAGCACGCACTAGCTAGCACGCACTAGCTAGCACGACCTGCTGCATACTGTAGTTGCTGCTCTGTTGCTGTTATTTCCAGGTATGTCACCCCTATGGGGCTGTCATCGCCATGTCGTCATGGAAATAGGTTGAGGTGGTTGTTGTAGGAGAGAGAGTGGGGGGGGGGGGGGGCTCTCCCTTTCTTCATGCTCTTTAACTTTACATATGTCCGTGTCCCCCCATCTCTCTGTCTCTCTCTCTCTCTCTCTCCCTGCTCCCCCTCTCCCCTCTCTCCCTCTCTCTCCATCCCTCCCCGCGGCTCATCGGCATGGGCTCAGCTGGCCTCCTTTGACATGAAAACAAGAGGGGGTTGCCACGGCAACGCGCTGCAGTCCACATAGAGTGCCGCCGCGCTGCGTTTTATTTTTAGACGCGCTCTTATTCAAGTCAGACGGCAACTGCAACGGGTTAACGGGGCGCGGCGGGAAAAAAACTGCGTGTAACCGAGGAACTGCTCTGACATGGTGGGGACCCCCCCCCCCACATCTTCCCACCACCACCACCACCCCACGGGGAACATTGTGGATATTTTGAAATCAGAAACTATTTTAAGATCAACTACATTGACATACGGGGATTGTGTGGATTTAATTAATCTCCATATAGTTGTAGAATAAAGGCCGTTAGACGTTGTATTGCATTGTTTTTACTGCTGTATCAAGAGAGTAAAGAGTTGTGGGAAAGATAGCGTGATATATGTTCATACTGGTGCATGGGCATTAACCTGACATGCCATATGGATTGTAGTCGCACGTCCATCCGGGGAGTCGTCCATTAAAATGTGCAGGCACATTCCAAAAAGGTTGCTGATTGGATGAATCTGTCTGTAATTGTCGTTCAAATCGCTTACACTGGCATCACACGTGCACACACACGTGCACACATGCCACTCGGCTGGACTCCTAGTAAAACACAGGAGGCCGTTGCCCGCCGGCAACGCTGACATTTGGGAGTTCAGAGATAATGCTAGGTCAGCTCTATGCAGCACGCCTTCCCCCGCACTGTGTGTATGCGCGCGTGTGTGAGTGCACGCTCTCCCATCAGCTGTGCAGTGTGCTGTAATTAACGAAGGGTTGATTTCCACTGTAGTGTCTCGTGACCGGGGGCCTTGCTACATATATCACATAAAACTGCGTAGAATTCCTGTGAAAATGCTGCGTATGCACGAAACACAGAATTGTGTGCATACAAAAAATATTCAGATTTATAAAACAATAGTGCGCATGCCTACGCCAGATTTCCTTTATACATCACAATCTACTAAATATAGCGCACGTGCGTGAATGGGCGTCTTGTCCAAAACCTATGAACGCCCACAAGTACCTATAAATGGTCAATGAATTAAATGAAGGCAAATCCCAACAGAGACCCCAAAAAAGTATTTTCACCCAAATGTGAAATTGGAGCTCTTCCAGGGGTTGATAAAACTAATTCATGTGGTGGATATATTGGGGGAATTACAAATGTCAATAAGTACATATATCACAAAAAATGTGTGGTTAGGGGGAATTTATTAGGACATTATAAACATTTGGTCAAAGTTTGTGAGACAGATCTAATGTACTATCTATTGTACATGCATATCACCATTGGTTGCCTTAGTAAATATAGCTCATGCTTACTATGCCATTTCTAATGATAGGTATATTTATATATTATCATATTTTAGGGTCTGGTGATGTACATGTTGTTAGCTTTGTCAGAGATTCTTATCTCAGAAGGTGAGACATAAAACAGGTATCTATTTTTCAAAGCATTTCTCGAGTTTCATCCTTCTGCCATCAGAGTCGCAGTTTCCCCATTACTCTAATTATTGTGCGTACGCATGGGTCACAGTGTGCTGGGTCACAGGGTCACAGGGTGCTGGGTCACAGGGTCACAGTGTGCTGGGTCACAGGGTCACAGGGTGCTGGGTCACGCACATTCTCATGTCAAGTTAGTTTTTTATGAATCCCAAACCTTGCATAGAAGCTGGTGCATTCTTTTGTGCGTATGCGATGTTTATAAATGAGGCCCCAGATTGTCTCTCCTCTCTACTGCACATCTCTGCTACTTTCACGTGGTTCAATGGAAGCCTCATCTATGACATCGTGGCACACACACACACACACACACACACACACACACGTGCCAAACACAGACAGCTGCACCCACACACGCATGTGCGCACTCACACACACACACACACACACACAAACACATGCAAATACATATTTTACATCATGACACACACACACACAGTGCACATGGTACTAGCAGCTTCTTCAAGGTTACATGATGTCATGCTTAGAGAGATGAATCAGCTGAGACTGACAGATGCATGTTGATTTATTTCACTGTTCACTGGCCAAGCACTTCCAGCAGATAACACACCCTATTCCTCTGCGCACACATTTAAACGTCGCCTCACGATTTGTGATCCGATGATCACCGCGGTGCTTTCACTATAAAGCAGGAGCGAACACGCTCCGTTTCACTACAGTTCAGCTTGTTTTTCTTCGTGCTTTAACATGCCACTTTGAAATAAACACGTTGAACACGTTCCTAGACTTGGACAGAAACACTAGCTGCTCATCGCTGCTGTAAGTCCGCCAACAAAGCTAAAAGAACCTTGCCAGAGCCGGAATATGAAGATGTGCCGTTACCAGCGGTAATGTAGGTGCATGCTCCGCTTGCTCTCATCACAGCGGGACGGTGGGAGGGGGGGGGCGATGCCGACAGCAGCATAAAGCAGCTTAACGGCCTCTGTGGTATTGTTGTTCTATAGTCTCAAGGTTGCCAGGCGGTCTAATTAAACCGCGCAGGCCACAGATACACCCGTAGACACGCATTGAGCGGGAAGGGACGTCCTCTGTGGTCGCACGAGAGCAGAGCGGTCTCCGCCTGACAAGTACGCGAACAAGCGGAATTAAATGAGCGTCTACGTCTAGGTGTCTTGCGGAAGGACACATTGACAGGAGGCAACGCGCTTCAAACTGGCGACTTTCTGATAATTTGTCCCGCCGCTCTACACACTGTGCCACCCCTTGTTTATATATGCTGTTCATACCATAATGTTTTGTGCTGTTAAAAAAACCCTGTGGAAGTCTATGACCCAACGGGCTGCGTTCAAATTGGCAAACAAAGTGAAACGTGAAAGTGAAAATGTTTGAAGTTCAAAGTTCAAAGAAAACACGTTCGTTGTTTCTGTCTGCTGTCCACAGGTTGAAGGGGAGGAGGAGCAGAAACGATTTGAGGAGGGAAACGGACGCTACCTGCAGAACAAGGCCAAGAGGACCCTGGAGAAGAACTGCCAGCAATGACTCAACATGGCGGCTGTTTGTAGCACATATAATGCAGCATCCAAATAAACATATATCTGCTGTTCCTTTAAAACAGTGGCTCTCAAACCGTTTGCCCCGTGACCACCCCAAAACAAGCACTAATTTAACACCTCAAAGTTAGAGTCAGCGATTTTAAGTTAATACACTTTTTGTCAAAGCGTGTACGCTGAGAAAATAATCTGGTGTTTCTACACAGCCCTGGCTTTGTAGATGGAAACACAAGCAAACACTGCATAAACTATATCTAATTTATGGTGATAATATTGTTTTTAGATGTTAAATCTAGTGGGACTTGTTTCTATATAAATGGCTTATCTAGTGATGTAATTTAAGTGAATGTGCACTGAGTTTAATAAGTCTAATCAAGTTAATTTCACTTACTGCCCTGGCAGCCACATTTACTTGTTTTAAGCATACGCAAGCTCATAACTAATATATTTGCATTTATATTTGATAGGGCATTTTTTTCAGTGAAGTGGTGCAGGCTGCACCACACAAAACTATCCAATGGCAATGAGTTTCCAATGTGTGGGGCGGAGCTTCTGAGGGAGCACCCTAGGCATTGAAGGGAGAGGTGTTTTTCTGTTGATCGAGTTCAAACTACAAGCTTTGACTATACCTTTAAAAAATAAAAGATGTATATTCAAGATAATAAATAATACTAATAGAAATGTTAACGTTGTAACTATAACACTGTAAGAATAAAATGTCGGGGGGGTTTGGTGAGGGGGGTGTCTTGGACAACAGTTTGAGAATCGCCGTATTAAATATATACATATACTGTATTTTATGCTACACACCAAAGTGTCTGAACTGTACGTATTAGATTCTTATTTTACCCCTGCGAGGTTTCTAGTTAAGTATGACAACGTGAACACAGAGCGACATGAAGGTCTGACTGTGCTGGGAAGCGATGAGCGAGTGAGTGAATAATAATAATAATGAATAAAAGATTGTGCGGTGAATCTCCTGTCCTTATTTGGGTATTCGGGGGGTGGAGGGGTTCTCAACCAGTCTGTCCCCCTCACTGGTATGTCTGTCACCTTATCACCTATCCATATGTGTCTGTCTGTATCTACATTACCTATCTATATTATCTATATATCATTCAGTCTGTCTGTCTGTATCTACATTACCTATCTATCTTATCTTATCTATATATCATTCAGTCCAGTGCCTTTAAAGTTTACACGCCTCACGTTATACAGCACGCACCTTATGCAGTGCATGCAGTAACAACCACGCTAAGGCTGTCACTTGCTAGCAATGTTTAAAGACGGTGTCAGCGATTGTAATCAGCGAATATCAAGTCACGGTCCTCATAGCTGCATTCTCTGTGTGCACGCCGTGAGACATGGTCTGCCCTGGCTCTCGAGATGGGAATACAAGCAAAGTGGTGCGGGCCGCACCACACAACAGTGGCCCAGCCATGGCAGTGCGTTTCCAATGTGTGTGGGGCGGAGCTTCAGAGGGAGGAGCACCCAATGACATTGCAGGGAGGAGGGAGAGAGTTTTTATTTTTGTATTTGATCGAGATCAAATATTAATAATGTTTCTCTTAAAAGAGTGACTCACGTTTTAACTTCCAAAATGGACTTCAATTAATAAATCAATGAAACCAACACAGAAAGTTACCATTGACTAGAGTCAGAATAATGTACAGAGCTACTGATTGTATGAATCATCACACCAGTGATGCTACACACTCATTTCAACTAGCAAAGTATCTGGGTTCCCAATGGTCATAGACTGGTCATGCCAAGGAATGGAAAAGGCAGGATTTACCGATTTACCACATTCTTGGACAGCCATGTGAACTCGTGGCTGTTTGTGGGCAGAGGTTACAATTTTTTGGCAAGGACATTTCATATTCATTCTGATTCTGATTTTACATGGGTTCTGGCATGTATGAATGTGTGCATGCATACTCATGAAAACTTATTTTTCCTGCGATATGATAGTTCACTGGGTAAGTTCCTTTGTCTTGCACGTCAACGCAACTCTGTGTTGCACCTGATCAATTATGTCATTAATCTAAAATAACTATGGTTTAAAGTGTGACTTTGACTATTTTATAGTCACAGCAAGTCACACTTATCTGGCACAATAATAACATTCAACAGACACCGTCATAGCTTGTTTGTTAATGGTATTTCACTAAATGTTATTTGCCTAAGCAGTTGTGAAGCGCTGTTGTGGCTTTCCCTTTTAACACTTGTTCTTGAACAAGGGACACGTGTGAGAGATCACAATGACAACTTTACGGGCACAGAGCTGAAAGTTAGAAAGTACCGTCAATCTCCAGTGATCCTAACCTCAACAAATGTATTTGAACAGTTACTCACACTGGCAAACGCCTTACACACACACACACAAACACATTTGTCAGTGTCTCTTGAATGATGTTGTTTCTGCTTATCCTTCAAACGGTGCAATATATGTGCCTTTCATTTTCCCCAATGGTAATAAAGTTAGTGTGAAGCTCCACTGACATGGGTCTATTTTTATACCCGATCAGGTCCAAGCTCCACGCAGAAGCTGGCGAGAGAAGTGAGGGGGACAAGGGGAAGATGATGTGATCTCTCTCCGATGAGAGGAAAGGGCTTGTGGGAAACATGAGCTTACTGAAAGAACCCCCCCCCCACACACACACACACACTGTCAGCCCAATCATGTCTGTACAGTACACATTCACAAGTAAACCTGTTTTTTTGGGTTATTCCCAGCAGTGTCGCCTAACGTCGTCTGCATTTTCAGCTGCATGTTGCTGCGTTATAATGTGAGACACGCATATGGTAACCATGGTTACATATGTCACAGAATAGACTTGGAGATGTCTATTGACTAGCTGATCAAAAATAGACGTTTCTCTGGCATGCACACATTAGAGGCATAGAAACCTTTCCTTCCTGCGTTGGCACTGAACTGGATGTGCATATCACGTTTCCACAAGATGTTAATGATTTTGTTTAGTGTAGAATGAAAGATACAGTTAGACGACAGCACAGGCGTACAACTTAAAGTCAGTCCTCTCGACATAGCACCGCCAGATGGCTGTGTGAGGGCAGTGGCAGAGGTCCGTGCCGAGCCCTTGAGGGCTGTCAGGCGTAGGCAGGGCCTCTGCTCTTTTGAGTTTTAAACCAAAACAATGTTTTTGTAGCGCTGGCTTCACCCACCTGGGAAAACTCACGCACAGTGTTCCTTAAATGTTTTTTTGGTGTCGCACCCAGCTCCTCAACTTCACACGTCAGGGAGTTAGTTAACATACTGTTATTATATCATATATCATAGCCTATATACTGCCCATGATGCAGGAGCCTTTACAGGTAAAAGACATGTTTAGTAAATAATCAAATAAAAATGTGGTGAAAGGACGACAGGATGTTATTGGGCTACTTCCCTCTGTTTCATGTCTCACCTTCTGAAAAAGGGGTCTGGCGACCCACTCACCTGGCAACCCACTCACCATGCACTATCCCGACATGAAGAGACCCTTGAGGACGGGAAACAGGCCATTAGGGCCGCTGAAGGAGGGATCCACCGTCAAGTGAGCCAGAGAGCCTAAACGTTCCGCTTTCCATTACCGAGCACTTTTCTTTTGCATTCGCTAATGGGTTGTGCACGGTGCTCGGGGGCGCTGCCGTGGGCCGCTCTCTGGACGGCAGACGAAACGTGATCTGTCCAAGGTCGCCTGTAAAAAAGAAAAGGCCGGTCGGTATATTATATTTGGATTAGCACAGATGACACCATGTGTACCAGAGGACCACCCCTCCTCCCTACACCTCCCTCACCCTCAACTGTTTTACTTGAGTAAAGTCTGGGACAAAGAAATGTATGTGTTGGCTAGCACTGGATAGCACTGTGGCCTTACAGCAAGAAGGTCCCGGGTTCGAACCCCAGTCGTATTGGCCTTTCTGTGTGGAGTTTGCATGTTCTCCCTGTGTCTGCGTGGGTTTCCTCCGGGTGCTCTGGTTTCCCCCACTATCAAAAACATGTTGGGTTCACCCTCCAGTCAGTGCTGTTTACCAGAGACACTAGCCTCAATCTGGAGTTGATCCCTGGGCGCTGAACAGCGGCTGCTCACTGCTCCCGTGGGGGATGGGTTAAATGCAGAGAACAAATTTTGCTATGTGTATGTGACAATAAAAGTACCTTTACCTTTTAAAGTGCTGGCTTACTGTGTTTAAAACCCATTCACACACACATACACACAGGGATTGTTATGTAAGCCAAGATGGAGCATCTGACAACCAGGACTGGTTATAGTTAGGTGTCTTGCTCAGGGACAACTTGACACACGCTTAAAAGTTAGTCGGGGTTCAAGCCAGTGATGTCTAGATTACCTGTCACCCTGCTGTGCTTACTGCACCACTGCCACGCAAACGTAGGCTACGGTAACTGCTTGACATAAATGAGAATGAATACAAATAGTTACATATTAGGCAGTCCTGTGATTGACAACGTTCCAACAGCCAATGGAAATCTACTAGCTTACTTCCTGATAGTGCTGACATGCTTCTAAGGGTTTATTAGACGTTTAGAGTGACGTAGTGCTGATGGATTTGAGGCCAACATCTCCGACAGATGAAGCGTGATCTCTGTGCAGCGCGCTTCACTTCAAGGTGGTCTGTAAAAATAAGTGGGTGAGAGTTTTATTGGATTAGCAAGAACTGGGGATGTTGTGAAGGCAACCAGCAGACCTCCCGTCCCCCCACTACTGGTCAAACTGCAAACCTGCTAGCTTCAAACAGCTGCTCCTTTGTGAGTGTGTGTGTGTGTGTGTGTGTGTGTGTGTGTGTGTGTGTGCGCGCGCGCGCGCAAACTTTCTCCCCACCACCACGGAGCAGCTGGAGGATGTTCACAGAGCAAAGCAAAGACGGCACAGAGCAGTATCTTGGCTTCTGGCCAGCTCCTATTTCCCTGCGGAGGAGAGTAGGTGATGGGCCAATCCGTCTGGCCCTCTTCTCAGCCACGGGAGTCTCTGCCTGCCGGGAGTGGTTCTCCACACAGTACTACATCCACTGACTGCGAGAGAGGGCCCGTGGGTTAGTGGAGCACTGGAGCAACTAGGTTTCCTCGGCCGTGGCGAGGCGGCGAGCCAAGGACTTTCCTCATGCACAGGGCCGCGGGGACGCACTGTACTCTGGGAGTGATTTTAACCTCGCGAGTCAGCTTCAGTTTGACTTAACAGCGAGAATCAGTCTGGAGAGCTTGGAAATCGAGGTGTTTCAGAATGGCAAACAAAGCATGTTGCCAATCAGCGTCGTAGTTTAGCTGCAGGCATGGTTTAATTGTGATGTAGGCGACTTGAAAACACCTAGAGATGAAACAATATATATCTGTCTTATTGGAATGTATTAGAAGAGAAAAGGCTTTTCTCAATGGGAAATAAGTGTCACTGGTCACATGACACCTACTGGAGAGTGAACCTAACATGTTTTTAGTGTGCCTTGTACATGCATGTGCAAGTCTGTGTGCTTAAGTGTGTGTGTGCGTGTGTGTGTGCGTGTTTGATGTGCCTGTGTGTGCATGTGTGTTGTATGTGTTTTCATGTGGTGTGTGTGTGTGTGTGTGTGTGTGTGTGCGCATGTGTGATGTGTCTGTGTGTGCATGTGTGGTGTAGTGTGTGTGTGTGTGTGTGTGTGCACGCTGTGGTGGGCAGCCCTACTCCAGAGGAGCCAGTGGACCAATGGGATGACCTGTTACATTTTACTTCCAGGTCAGCCGGCGCCTAAAAATAAGGACATGCGATTGGCTGCCTGGCTCTCCTTTCACCGCCTGTGTCTCTGTCAGCACTGGTGAGTCTTATTCACTCCATCTAACCCTGCAGAAGAAGAGCTTCATAGCCAGCGGCACTATGGGCTGATCCTGCAACATGCACACACACACACACACACACACATGCACACAGATACACATGCACGCACACACGCAGGCACGCACGCAGGCACACACGCGACTACACCCATACATAAAACACACACACACAGACGCATCGATCTGCTCATTTTTCTACACCAGGGATTTTATAAAATGCTGGTAATCTTCCTAAAATGTACAGCCACCCACAAATGACATAGCCATTGCATATACTGTAAAGTACGGTATATTTGTTTAGAATTGGGTGTTTTATGTGCATCCATATGTCACCATTTTTGATATTTTCTATGATGCTGTAACACAGTAAATAAAGACTTTGTATACTGTAGTAAGCATGTAGCGTTCAATGTCAAGCTGCTACAAGTGCAAGACCCTTACTGTAATAAGTGTGGAGATTGCACACCTGTGACCCATTGCAAATCAAGGTTAGTCCCAAATCCTTCTTTTTTCAGCTATTACCCTGCTAAAACTACATCTAACTCAGTGTGATCATCTTTATTTCTAGATTTAAAATCCACTTGGACATGTTTCTAATATAAATGGCTTGTCCAGGTATTTAAATTATGTTTAGATTAAGACATTTCATCAAGTGAATTTCACTAAGGATATCATTGATTGACAGATTATCTGAAATATTTCGGGTGGCAAATATACAAGAGTGATAACCAGGGCCTGGAATGTAAACAAGCGTCCAGTTTTCAGCTACAAAGCGATGGGCGACGATCGGATAGCTTGCAATGTGTCCAGGGATTAACACCGAGAGGCTTGGTCCCATCACACAAAGCAGAACTGGGAGGAATGTATACTCCAGGGAGCAGCCTAAGCAGAGTGTATCCAAACAAGCAACTGCCGTTAAGGAACAAATGAGACACAAGGGTTTAAGGGTATAAGTCAAGTTACATTCGAACTAAGCAAGAAACACCTTTCCCTTCAATGCCTAATAAGGCGCTCCATTAGAAGCTCCGCCGCACACATTGGAAACACATTGTGATATGGTAATGTGCGACTTTCTTTGTGTTGATATTTAAGAGCCAACACTATGCACAGATAAGGAGATATTTGGTGAATTTGACAAAAGTGTTTTAATCGAGGATGTTCTAATAGTCTAAACGGAATTATTCCATAGTTTAAAATACATTTAGTCAAAATATATTTGACTTTTGACCAGTCCACACGCAATTAGAGATGTCAGTTTTGACTAGTCTCGGGCTCACAGATATCCCTGTGCTACACTATAATTGCTATAACTACCATGGAGTATATATGCAAAATAAGATATTAAAGAACTAATACGTATTATAGTTGTAAGGTAAAGATCAGAGGATGCTACATGAATCATAATGGCGGCAGAATACATTCACGTCTCTCTCGCACACTGGCCATCCTTTGGCGTATTATTAGTTTTCTCAAGCCCTCACCATTAGGGGATCAAGCCGCTCTTGTAGATCCACAGAGGGAAGAAGCCCTGCGCGGGTTACGTAACAAGTCGAATACTGTCAATGGAGAGAAGCATGAATAACACGTGAAAGGTGAAAACGAATATTTTGGATATGAAATGCGATAGATAAATATGAAGTCTAAAAATAGCGAGATATTCCTCTTAACATGGATTCAGTCACATGGACTTTAAATTAGAATTGGCATGATCTCGCAAGTGTTACATTGGCATCCGCACTAATTGTTTGTCACGTATAATACATTTAAACGAATGTGCTTAATATGTCCAGTGGGGGAGTCCTATAGCCCACTTAGGGTTATTGAATAACTTCATACAGGGCCAGTAGGCACTATGTTAAACAATGATTCTGCGTCAGGTTTGCTTTCATACCGTAGTGTGCTTATTTTCAAAGATGGAACACAATCAAAATCATTATGTATACTATTATATTAGGCTACCAAAACGCCGTCATAGTTTCAATGAATTATTCCTTGTTGCGGTTTACTCCCACGGCTACGCGAACAGGTGTCGTGACGAATTTGCCCCCAATACTGAACCTGTTTGCCTGCATTCATTGAAAACAGAACGGTGAAGAATAGATGGCAAAATCCGTAGATTGCTTCTGTAAAATTAAATTAATTAAATTTAATTATTTAAATTAAAATTTTGATTGAACGAAAAATATATTGGTCTACTATACGCGAGATGAGAATTGATGCTATTATATTAGCTTATTAACGGATCACCGTTACTTCAGACAAAAGAAGCTTGTGTAAAATACAAAAAGCGTGAAGTCACCAAAGAGCACTATAGCCTATAATAGCATATTGTTGTAGCTAAAAGGAACAATTGTGACTGGTTACAATCAAAATTGAACACCAACGAACAATGTTGGCGTGTGATACAGTTTCGGCACTACACCTGGCCACCAGCGCACGATCAGTTGCTTTTGCAGTCCGTGCGCTCAGCAGGCAAGCGTGCCTCATTCTTTGCTCGTATCGCGGCCGTCGAACAAATGGGAGGAATTTAAAAATAGCCCGAATTATGAAAAGATAGTGATAGTTTCTGCGATAGTGCCGTGTCGTGGTCGGTGCCGTTTATGTGTCTGAAACTGGAAGATTACTGCATCATGTCGAACATATGTGATATTCAGCGCGGAGACAAAGAGGGCAGGCGGGCGAGCTTGATGCGGGAGTAGCGCCGTGGTGGTGTGGTGTTTCAGATACCCTTCATTTTCCAGGTCGCTCCGTGATGTTTACGCCTCTTTACGCGCCGCTCAGCCTGGGGATGTTCCGACTGGACTGCACGCCACGCCGGACCACGACAGATGAGAAACGACAAGCAAGCTATTTCCACACCTCACAGTTGAAAGCCACCAGTAGCTTATTTTAGTCTTCCTAAAGGTAAGATCTTTAACTGATGTTCAACTGCACGTTCTGGATGTCACTGACTGATTCATTCTGTTTCATAGGCTACAAAGGCATCCTGTCCAAAAAGCGGTTACTAAATCATGCTTGAAATAAAAGTATCACATATGCAAATATAGACTACTTATAGACTACTTAAAGTTGTGGCTAACCGGTTAACTGTTATTATTACATCCTTCGTCATTTATGAAAATAATGTGGGAATGGAATGGTAGTATAGCCTACAGTGAATCCAGTTCCATTGAATCTCACTGCAATTCACTGGACAGCTCAAAAATGATATATTTTAACGAGTGTAGCATAGACCATTAACGAGTGATTTACATAAATAGACTGTACAGCTGCCTAGCCCACTACTTTAATGTATCAGAGAATATATGGCATATAGGCAGGCTACTGCTGTAACGTTGCATTTGTTGATCATACTGTATTATTTAGTAGCCAATCCCCCGAGATAACTGCAGCAGGCAAATGTATTTTCTTCACAATATAAAACGATTGTTGCGCCTGTTCATATTGTACAACAGTACTTTTTTGAGAAATTCCAGCAGGTTTTTAAACATTTCCTGGTTATTCCATTTGTAGAGAAGGCGTAGCTGCTCATTGCGACTCTCCATGTGCGGTGTGATGATGTGGCTATCTATAAATTAGTTATAATGGTCCAGTTTCAGGAATGTCAAGAAACCAGGGCATATAAATCATTCTCATTGAAAAATTGCCTTGTGGAATACACAATGTTACACCACACACACGCACACCCGCACGCGCGCACACACACACACACACACACACACACACACACACACACACACACACACACATACGCAATTGTCACACAATTATACATGCATTCCTATTTTCTACAGGTTTTAGTAGGTTTTACCAAGATATTGAACCTTATTATAGCATTAAGCAGTGATCAAGCTTGAGGTAATCTGTTTGGCATTATAATACTATGGTCCAAGTTTGGCGTTATAATACTATGGTCCAAGTTTGGCGTTGTAATACTATGGTCCAAGTTTGGCGTTATAATACTATGGTCCAAGTTTAATCAGTGTCCGGGGATTAATAGTTTTGCTAAAACTAGTAAAAATCTAGAGTAGGCAACTATATTAGAAACATTAGCAGACTGTCTGTCCAACCTCTAATCTTTCACAAAATTCTGGACCAAGTGAGTCAAATATTTTCTGCCTTTCCAACTAGACTTCATGGAGTTATTGATTGATTAATCCTGCGGTGTTGTTCTATGTTGATTTATTTATTTATTATTGTTATTCAATCAATATGTAGCATGTTCTGAGGTATCACCAGCTAACAAGGTCTCAGCCCCATAAGTGACCCCTGTGGTCCATCTGTCTCCAACTGCAGTTTGGACAGACACATTTCTTCCTTCAATCTGAACATGCTGTTTCAGTTGTTAAAAGCCATACAGGATCTTAAATGGCTATCTGACTGTAATTGAGAGGATATGTCAGAGATGGCTAGACCCAGAGATGATCTCACACAGCCGTATCTTCATTACACCACAATTTATGGAACATTGGCTAAATGACATTAGACCGATAAAAAAAATCTCACAATTGACCACACAACAACAACAACAACAACAACAACAACAAATGAACCGTAAAGGAACTTCATCATCTAATTCTTAATGATTGCTACATAAGTAACTCTGACCATTATGTAGTTATCTAGTCATTTAAAGTGTAACCTAAAACTTTTTGAGCTGTAAGCAAAGTAATAGGACTGATCTGTGATGAGACACATCAATGCCAGTATAAATATTGACGCAATTCCCATTTTTATCAAAATCTGCATTTTATGTGCTGAAAACAGAACTACATCATATCCGTTCAAAAGCACCCCAGGACCTGGCTGGTTTTCATCAGTACACTCAGTACGCTCATACGTCATCAAATTTAAATGTTAACGTTAACGGTAATGGGGGTACCCCCTCTCAGCCCCTCCCCTGACGGCGTGGTTTAGAAGGACAGGCAGGAAATGCGTGAGTCTCTAAAACAACAATGGCGGTTCCAACAGAAGTTTATAGTATAGCTACAATAGCATGAGCTTTATTATCATTTATTAAAAGAGCAAGAAGCCAATGCTCGACTGACGCTGAGGCCCGGGATGGTTCAATTTGAAATCACAAGTTGGGGGGCCATTCATTAATTTACTTTCATGGTCATGTCTATGAACTGTTAGAGCACAGACAGGCAGAGCCCTTCTCAGTTCCGATGTTCACAGTATTTAGCCCAATACCATTCATTTAATACGGTACGCGACTTAAATTATCATAAGAAATGCCGCTTAATTTACCTTTTGCTCTGGTATCGTTGGGGGTGCCTCTGATCAAGCCCTGACTTGTATTAGGTTTACAGTATGTGTTTCCCATTATTATTCAGTTTACCTGCCGATTATCATTTTCTGTTATAAAATCCTTTAGAACATTTTCTGGTTGCTGTGACTTTCTCATTCATTGTTACGATCCTTAAACGTCGAGCCACGCAGTTTTGTGTACCAAGATTTGACCTGTATTGTCTAGCAGGGGAATGTAAATAGATAAATTACCGTGTTAGTTTTGTGACAGGCCTATGCAAACCGCATATTTGGACAAGTTTAACAAAAGCCTAATAAAAGCTGCATATAAATTCACAAAAGTGCAGGAAATTAAGTGTTTGACCCCCAGTAATTCAGTTTCAATGGAAACAGATTATTCTGTGTAAACGAGCCAGCTGGCATGTCAGGATATATTTATACTATAGATTGTGCCTATAATCTAATATATATGTTCTGTCTCTAACCCAAAAAATAAATAAAAAAGTTCTCTTTTTTGCTCTGTTAGATCAGCTCAGAAAATGTCCTATAAATATAAGTGCAAATATATTAGTTTTGAGCTTGCTTATGATTAACAAGCACATTTGTCTGCCAGTGCAGTAAGTGAAATTCAATTGATAATATTTCTTAAAATAAGTGCACATTTACTTAATTTAAGTCACTAGATAAGCCATTTATATTAGAAACAAGTCCAACTATAATTTAAATCTAAAAACAAGATTATCACACTTAGTTAGATGTTCGTTTTTGCAGTGTGGTATATATTTGATTTGGGGGTTACTCTGATTGTTACAGTAATACATGTTGTACAAGTTAGCCCAGGTTACATGCTGATGTAAGCATTCTAACGGAATGTTGTTTGCTTACTGGTGTGTGATCTGTACAGCTATTGACACATACTGACGTGTCAATGCTGTATTGTAAATGTATTATAATACATTGAACTGGGTTGTTTTGTGGGTTTAAAGGTAGGCTACTGCAGCTTCCCCCAGATTTACGTTTTGAATCCTAACTGTGTGTGTGTGGTGTCTATGGAGAGGAGGGGTAGAGATTAATGCAAACCTGTGAGAGTGAAAATGGGGATGGGTTGAAAGGATCGCACACTGTTTCAAACCAGAGATGTTTTAGCACTGCACGCTTCAACCACAGGGATAATACCAGACACACATCAAGGAGTGGTCCTTTAGCAGTGCAGTATATTGTTAGCGGTAGTGATGGTATTTATTTATATTATACTTGTTTCTAATCACAACAACACACACTTGAGTTGTATGGTTTGTTATGGTTATGCTCCATATAAAACACTGTCCTATCAGCCCCTGGGTCGGATAGTGATTTAGTGGCTGTGTGCAGGCCACCCTGGAATCACAACCCTGCCATGGACAGTGTTCTAGCTGTGGCGTTAGCTGGATGGTGCTGAATACAACCAGGAAGAGGAGCTCAGGTTTCAGTTGTAATGGAAAATTCAAGCACTTACTGTTTTGGCCTGCTAGTAGTTTCACAGCATCAAGACAGTCTCTGTACTTAGCAGCCACGAAACATCTGCCATTAGATTCCCGCCCGTGCTGTCGGTTGGACATTTAGCTCATCCTAATTTCCCACCCCATTGGTTGTTTGTTTTACAAAACTAAACGGGATTGGCTGTGCGACATATGTTGACAACTTTCTGGAAGAGAATTAAAAAAACTAGTCTTCTTCTTAGCTGTACTAACCTTGAGGATCACCTTTTTTTCTCATCTTTTATTGGCTGATGAGCCCAGGAAGAAGTGCTTCATAGAGGCGCTATGAACCACCTCCTGTCCCTGCACAACTGTAGTCTGGCCAAGATGATAATAACACTTCAGTAGATTCCCTTGAGTGTCATGTGGCATGTCCTTCTATAACATTGCTGCTCGCTCCATGAATGGAGGCTGATGAGTAGCTATTTAATTTCGTCTGTTTTGTCTATTATACTGTAAATGTTACATTTATTATCTGCAATTTATTCTTTTACTAGGTGTAATGAAGAGGCTGAGCCATAGGACTTGGTGGTATACAAGCAGGCCCCGAGGACCAAAATTACTACACAATTGTATTGTTCTTACTAAATGTATTTATACAGTAGTGTTCGATCATAATAGGCGAAACGAGAGACTTATATTGCGGATATAAATCCCTTTTGGGGGCAGTTTGGATTGAGACCATTTCATTTCAGCTTGAGCTAGGTACAAGGATTGGTGTTGATTGGTTTCCATGTGGACCGTGGGCCTGCCTAACCCCTTGAGACTGTATTGTGATATTTCTGGCTATGGAAATACATTTGACTTGACTTGCCTTGAATGCACAAATGCAGTAGATGAAAACCAACGTCTCACTGATGAAGCCACGCCTGTGACAGGTCTGTGCGTCAGGTCTTCCCTGTCAAGGGAAAACAACGGCACATGTGAAACACTTTCCTGGTGGGGGAAGGGGGGTCATTCTGTTCCTTGACGTGTTTCACACACATACATATACTGTATAGGTGTTATGTTTCATGTAATAGTGGGTCTGGGGAGAACTTGACCATAATACCCCACCCCCCTTTCACACACAGTTGAGCAGATACTTTTATCCAAAGCAGCGTAAAACTGAGTCCATACAACCACTAAGGGATGTATGTCCCTCCGTAGTAGCGCTCGCATGCTTGTTAACATGGAACCGGAACAGTTAGCAGATAGGGGTTAACACTTAGGAACGCTTAGGGCTTGAACTCGTGACGCTTTGACACCAAGAACTTTAGAGTGCCCTTGCTCGTCTCTCGACCCCCCCCTCCCCATTTCAATATTTTAAACATAAGTAAAAACACAAAGGTTATGGGAAAATGCATAAAAATATAGTCATCATAACATATCAAAACAATACATCTTCATATTGGACTGGTACAACAGTAATTCAGCAATTTTAAGCTACCAAGGAGTCATTTTTTTTGGCCACTAATGTTTTTTCTTTGATCTCTATTATGTCATCAGCGTCTCATCCACACATCTTACTGTTCTGACTAAATCAAACACAGCTAAGCCACACAGCCAATGGACACATCTCTCCCCTTAATAAACTGAATACTGCACTTCCTGCAACATTCTCAATATGATATTGTGCAACGTGATATTGCGATAACGATACTTAGTTGATATATCGTACATCCCTAACATTCGTGGTGGTTCTTTTAAATGCCCACGTGTGTGTGTGTGTGTCACAGTGACAAGCCAGCTGCCTAGCATCCAAGGCCCTGATAGAGTCTCCTCCACTCCGCTCCACACCCTCTTGTGTGGCACCAGGCAGTGTGATTGCCGCGGTAGGTGGCAGGTTGCTCTATTGGTCGGTGGGGAGGGTGAAGCTGTCAAAGGAGAGAAGTTGGTGTTTTGTTTTTTTGTTTTTCAGCTGTTGAACAAAACGTGTGTGGACACTGAAAAATAATCAGGTGTTCCTAACGTACACAGCCCTGGCTCTGGGAACACAATACTATCGCAGCCATGGCAATGCATTTTTATTGATGGGAGAGGTGTATTTGTTTAGATATTGAGTTCATCTTTATTCAGCACTGCTTTGTACGTGTTGCTTTAAAGGGAGTCTAGCTGTACTCCAGAAAGCTTTGAGAACAGTTGTTCAATACGCATTCCATGGCTCAGGTTTATATATTTTCTTCGGATATTGTTTCAAAATCTTGGCATTGTGTCATGAGCCTTAAATGGCATTTGTGCACCCTTCGAGGACAATATGTAATCTATGAAATCATTGGATATCATATTTGGAGGAGATGGACTGCACATAAGGATATTCCCTCTCTCCCTTGCAAAAATAGACAATGCAAAAAAACAATACTAACAATAACAACATAGCAGCTAATGGCAACTCGATAAGATAAGTTAAAACATCATTGTGGCCGGCATTGTCAAGAGTATTTCTCTCAACCCGTCACACTGTATGTGTGCAAGAATAAAACGGACACTGTGCAATCAGGAGCTACCGTATCGCAGTGGGACTGCCATTGATTAACAGATAACGAGCCCTCGTCGTACGGGCAGGTACAGGATTGATGATACTGGGGCCTCAGAGAGATGAGCTAATCCCTGCCAGAGTGAATGAGTGCTCTTCCGTCCCTATGGCCGCCCTGCGTGCACGGTATGACTCAGTACTCTGCACAGATGCAGTTTGTCTGTGAATACTCTCAGCGCAGAGTAGACCCCTCCCTTTGAGTTGAGGCGCTGCAGGAGCAGAATAAGCATGTACAGCCTTGCAAGTATCTTCATATAGTTGGGATTAAAGAAACAAAATGTTTCCATTCAGATAAGGTATAAATAGTGAGAATACTTAATAGTAAACATGCTTATTTATCCATAGTCCAAAGAATCTTTCACAAATGAACATACTAAACACACATAATAAACACACTAACATTACAGATTTACAGAGCATAGTGACAATCCCTGCTAAAAATCCATACAGGTTAGTGCTGGTGTAGTGCTGGTCCAGGCTGGTTCATACTGGTTAGTGCTGGTGTAGTGCTGGTCCAGGCTGGTTC
>JAODOY010040839.1:0-20261 GCA_025399855.1 Forbesichthys papilliferus
AACCCTCCAATCACAAACAAACATCGGGAGTTCCATTCCCACCATCCCCAAAACAAACCACCAGGGACCCCAGACCCTTGTGCTACATACTGTACAAAAAGCAGATATAGAGGGCAGTGTGATTGTAAGAAGATATAGGAAAAGAAAAGACAATGTTGAATTTAGATTTTTGTTTTGGAGACATCTGGGAATTTGGAGACACATAACATTCATTTCTCGTGTGTTTTAAATAATCTGGTTGGTTGGCGCTACAGCACCCGTGTTGAGCGTTTGCACACCGCTGAGGGTAATGCAGCATTGAGACGGGTGACTCCATGCTCCTTGTGGTTAAACAATGCCTCCACCAGCACTCGCAGGACGTGTGCTGTGTTTGTGGCTTTAGGGCGTGCCCAAATTCCTTGCATGCTCTACTTAAATGTGTACCACATATCATGTACTATCAGTAGGCTATGCATCTACAGAAGCATCATACAGCGTTGTTCATAACCAATGAATACTAAAACTTAAAGATGTTCTATTAAAGTAAAATGCAACAAAAAGTAGGGACAATTTATCCCTTCACTGCAAGCAATGACTAGCGTTGTGGAACAGTTTCAGTTGTGTAGAGCACATTTAAAGGTAGTGAGCGATTGTAAGCTAATATACATGTTTTGATCAAGTTCAAATATCAACAAACTTTCTCCAGAATGACTGACTATACCTTTAAAAGTCAAAATGCATACTATTAATATATAGAGAATTCACACGGCCAGAAACTCAGGAATATGTGGGAGGTCCAAGTTATTTCGGTCACACAGGCACTTTCTGGGTGACACCTGGGTGAACCTTTTTGTATACATGACCTCTGTGAGCACAAATACACAAACGTGCGCGTGCATACAAACACTGCACACGCACACACACACACACACACACACACACACACACACACACACAGACAAGCGTACACGCACTCTCACACACACACACACACACACAGGCAGCACACTCTTATAAAAAAAGCTTGGCTCATGTCCATACATGTTTTCATATGTGATGTTTCCCTGCACATAGGTAAGTACTGTTTGCGGTCCGCAGAGACTGTGCTGTTTAAAGTCACGGGGAAGAAGGCGAGAGCAGACTGTGTTATGCCAGCTATTTGTGGCGGGGGAAATTCTCCACAGATTTCTAGCTTTCTCCGTGTTGTGTGGAGGCAAAGCAGAAGATTAGAGTGGCACAGGAACCGAGCAGAGCTGTGGGTGACCACCCTCATGACTAAATGAAGGGGTGTCATTCGAATAGGAGCCAAATCGGCCTCAAGGAGTCATTTGCCCATTGATTTGCCATTACTGGCCTTTCAGTCCACTCACTCCCATTGTCAGAATATCACTTTAGATATCTGACAGCCCAGACCACATCATAATTAGATTTCAGGAGGATTATAGACAAACAGAGCGGAAGGTTGTTTGAGACAAACTAGTTACGTAAAGGTACACTCCTCAAAGACTGCCCCCGTGGTTTAAACGTTACAAAAGTGTATTTTGATTTGAAGACACTGGCTGTCCCATCTACTAGTCCTCTTTCAGAGTGCATGGAATCCTCTGTTCTATGCCTCTCCCCTCACATGCAGGTTAGTCAACAGTTCAACAACACAAACCTCAAATGGGGCAAATATTGACTTGGTTCTGGGGGTACTGTAATTTAGTAGTGTCCTTGGCATTGTTTGCTCAAAGGGTCTCAGTTAAAAGGTATATTGTTTTGAGCTCTACGTGTGGCACAACGTAACTATGGGAAATTACCCTTTGAAGGAGTTTTGTGGTAATTTGAGTAAAACCAATTACTTACAATTACTTTTCAAATAAAATGTCTGGACATTGGATTAGCCAGTTTTTTTAAGTGGGCACTTGGTCAGTACAGGGCATTGGGGAGCTCTGCATTGAACTGGTAAAACAATATTGCTCCAAGTACAGTAAAAATTGATCTGAAGCCAATGTTCGAAGGACACATCAGTTCACGTGTCTCTGTATAGGCTACTTAATTGAGTGGGGCAGGTAATATGTTGAGTGTGTGTGTGTGTGGGTGCCTCTGATTGATGTGAGAACCTTATGGAAAAGGAATGTCTGGCTTCACTTCCAGCAGACAATTGAAGTCAGTCTGGTTAGACAGAATAAACACGGAGGAAGCAATTGTGGCAAAACACATTTGAAAAACAAATTCATTTTGCTCTGGTCATTCTGTGGAAAAGACCCAAAACTGAAATTAGACTATTTGGTGTAAGCATGCTGTGGGGATAGTA
The DNA here is from genome assembly GCA_025399855.1 of Forbesichthys papilliferus. Taxonomy (NCBI): domain Eukaryota; kingdom Metazoa; phylum Chordata; class Actinopteri; order Percopsiformes; family Amblyopsidae; genus Forbesichthys; species Forbesichthys papilliferus. Next base: position 2,276 of record JAODOY010040839.1, read on the forward strand.
AATCCATAAACACTTAATACATTAAAACAGTAGACAATATAAACTGTAAATGTTATGTTTTATTGGAGAATATCATGCTTTATTGTACTATAACTAAGCAGCTGTGATTCCTTTTTATATGTGAGAAATTTTAGCCATGTAAAAATATCAAGCAAAATGTGGAAAATCATAAAAATATGTTTTTGTTATAGCAAAAAGGACAAATTCACTAACGTGGTCATACTGAAATGTGTTTACTACAACACTATAAATTCTGATTTCTTACAACCACATCATAAGGCGTCTATCCAACTTTAGCTATCTCTCTGGCTGTACCAGTGGCATTTCACAGAGGTGGGACATCTGGCAAAATAAATTAGTCTGTTATTATCTCCTGATGGGCAATGTTCCACAAAAACTCAATCTCACAGCACAAACACTGCACTCAGGACTGTTTAAAACAAAGTGCCAAATCTGACAAAGTCATCTGACATTTTCCGGTTTCCTGTGAGGAAATGGTCGTTGTGTGTGCATAATAACAGGCAATATAAATAATTAGTTACACAATTGCATAACTCTGTCTAATCTAGTATTTATTGTAAACGTGTTATATTTTTCCAACAACACACTCTCGTTGGTCTTTGTTTAAGAAAGAGCTACCTTTTATTCATGGAGTTTTTAAAACTCCTATTCTCTCATAATGGTGTAGCCAGCTGCCTCACTTTAATAATACATTCACACAGAATTCCTGAAGTGATGTAAAATTGTATTGAACAAGTGACGTTATTATCACACCACAGGCATAATTCCTTCCACTTGTTTGAAGAAAATTACGATGAAATTTAAGACTCATCACAAGATATTAAGATAGATCCATTCTGAGTGTAACGGGCAAGACATACTTCCACAGTGAATAGAGTAGTCTCATGTTGTGGCCTGAGGACACTTTCATTAGAACCCAGAGATTAAACACACTTGGCAGGACATATCACTGAATAATCCATAAGGATGGGTCAGAATCCTGCACCATCTAAGTATATTAATATAGTGATGATTTTGCTAATGAGAACCTCTGAGGAGAGGTGAACTTATAATTGAAGTATACAGTTACAAAAAGTTTTTTAATAGTTACAGCTGTCTAAAGAGTACTATAGTAATTGATTGTAACTTATATATTGAAAATGAAATATGAGTTTTTCATTAGTTCCAATTTAATAATTGTGTTCTTATTACCTCAAAGTTACCATTTTGGTGTCCCCTCAAGTAGTAGTGCTTCATACTGAGTGTAGCTACTAGAAATGCATCACACTTGAAGATTACATTAGCATTATGTGTGAGTGTCATTCAGTGCATTCCCATGCAAATGTTAGCTAGGCCAGACCCTGCTGTATACCACATGTAATGACCAGCTGGTAGAGCAAGCTAAGGGGTCAGAAGGGGGAGTTCCAATCTATCACTTTGCTATTGTCAGGTGAAAATTAACTTGGGTTTACAATTAAACAAAACATCTTTCCTTTTGTGTTTAGGGAAATATATTTTTAAAAATGTTTAGCTTTCCAAAATATTGTGTTATGATTTAAACATAAACTATAAACAAAATATGCTCACCTTTGGCTGTCACATTCTATGTTGCCGTATAACATATAGAGTCCATTAGCAGCCATACCTAGAAGGCATAAGAGCCATGGAAGTAAAAGAGTTACGGCAACAGAAGTTCGACATTGTCAGCGGTCACATAGTTCAAGCGGCAAAAATGTTCCTGGAAGTGCTTGGTGGGCAGTTTGAATATATATACAAATATCTAACTTAATTTTTTTGGTAAATAGCAGTCAATAAATGCACAGATTTAGATTTAAAAGAGAATTTCTAGGGTACTTTTAGTATTTAGGCTTATTTGTGCAAACTATTTTGAGGCTCCACGATCAGCCATTGCTATTTGAGTGAGCGGAGATGGGGCGACGCTCTCTTTACATGACTCTGGCTATGCTGAAGAAGGAATAAATTAGCTTAATTTGGGCATATATTATGGATATCATAAAAGATACATTCTAAACGTTTATACATTAAAAGCTAAATTATCTTAAAATAGCTGAAAAGTAAAACATTTGAGAAATGAATGTGGTGTTATGACCAGTGAGATAATTATTCTCCACCCCTGGTTTGTATCACACAATAGACACATGTCACGCTGATTCATAGAGAGAGGCAGTGATATCTCACGGCGCTGAGAATATTATGGTGTCAAGGTGTCTGGTTATTGTAACCTTGTTTGGAAAAACGATTCCTATAATGGCCTAAACTGGATTACAAAGAACGGAGTATCTTTTCTCAATTCAATGAATTACATAAACAACATAGTGTGCAAGCGTGCGTGCGTGTGTATGTGTGTGTGTATGCGTGCGCGCGTGTGTGTATGCATGCGTGTGTGTGCGTGCGTGTGTGTGCTGTGCAAGTGTGTGTTCAAATTTCAGATTTTCACTCTGTTAGTGAATGATTTGCATGTGTCAAATGAAAGCCATGCATCTTCTCAAAAGAAATCTCTCAACATGTCAGAATACACAAATGAATGCAAATAATGTCAGTGTAATGTTGTATTGTCTAACTGTGATTATATTTATAACAGCACATTAACACACAACACATACATTTAAAATAAAATGTGAGTTTGAAACACACAAATAACATAATGCTAATATACTGTACTGTATTATTATACTAACACTGTGTATGACATATGTACATGTAAAGTGTATGTATCCTTGTATGGCTGTAGCAGGGGTGATGCCCAAGCAAAATGTTCCACTTGTGGAACAAAAGTGACTCTTGACTCTTGATATAAAAACTCCCACACCCCTGTTAAATTACCAGGTTTTTGTGATGTAAAAGAATGAGAAAGCTAAATCATGTCAGAAGTTGTTCCATCTATAATGTGACTTTTAATGCGAACAATTGAACTGAAAAGCAAACTGAAATTTTTGAGGGGGATAAATGAAAAATAAAAACCTTACAATAACCTGGTTGCATAAGTGACTCTGATTAATCACAAATAAAGTTTAACTGTTACAGCAGGATTTTTCTGACATTTTTTTAGTTGCATATCAGAGCAAAAGCCATGGTCCGCAAAGAGGGCGGAGAGCTTCCAAAGCATCAGAGGGATCTCATTGTTGAAACATTTCAGTCAGGAGAAGGGTACGAAACAATTTCCAAAGCATTAGATATACCATGGAACACAATGAAGACAGTTATCATCAAGTGGAGAATATATGGCACAGCAGAGACATTTCCAAGAACTGGACGTCCCTCCCAGATTGATGAAAAGACGAGAAGAAAACTGGTCAGGAAGGCTTCCAAGAGGCCTACAGCAACATTACAGGAACTGCAGGAATTTCTGGCAATTACTGGCTGTGTGCTACATGTGACAACAATGTCCCGTATTCTTCATATGAATGGGCTATGGGGTAGGGTGGCTAGACGGAAGACTTTTCTTAAAAAGAAAAACACCCAAGCCCAGCTGAAGTTTGCAAAAACAAACATCAAGTCCCCCAAAATCACTTGGGAAAATGCTACGGTAAAGCCTTAAGGCCAATTACGGGATAAACAGGCCAGAGCTCAGAGTCCCAGACGCATGCGCATTACGCACCCATCCAGTCGGCGATGCGTGTAAGTAGTAAGGACTACGTGCGACTATTGTTTCGGAGATGTTGTTAGTTCATATTTAAGATGCATAGTCTGTTGGGCAATATTGTTGCTTGTCGGATTTGGAAGTATCAGCCAAGGTTGTTTTGCATGTTTCAGGAAACCTAAGCCAGATCTAGTTTTTTTATAAAACAATACAGAGTTACAATATTTTGTACATTAGGAAAATATGTAGACCAGGCTGTGCTGTATCTGCACTTGGCGTGCGTGTGTGGGAGGTTAACATTTACTATATAGCAGTCAATGCTTACACATAGGCGACCCTTAAGCTTTGCGTACCGGTTCTGAACGCATATGCAACTTGTCTTCTTGTGGTGACACTGAAGGCCAGTGTCGAGGATCACGGTTCGCTACTGGTAAAATTCAAGTTTGTCGTTATGTGGTCAATTGTCTCAAAGGATCTGAAAGTGCTGGACTAATATTAAAATCTCTCGAACATTTATTTTATGGGGTATTTTATTGTAGGAAGACTCACTCACATCTGGAGCTTGCATTTACAGACGGATGTCTCATTCATATGCCACAATAGGCTATAAAATGTATTATACTTTATACAATGTTGTCCTTTAGGGTCTATTCATGATCTGGTCAAATAATGGTCTCTGGTGAAATAATGACCGCCATATCAACACCACCATTAGGGGCAGCACTTATACTTACTGTGTTACTGCTTGGATTCCATTTGCCAATTTAGTCAATGAATAAAATAACAATACATTGCAGTTTATTTTCCCCTCCATGATGTAGCGATGGAACCTTGCTATAGTGTCCTCTCTCCGATTCCATCCACACAGCAATCACATTCATATGATGGTGCATGTGATGCAATCTGCTCTGTTGTAGCTTCATTAAACCATGTCTGTGTTTGCTTGTGCATATCAGTATGTGTGTTACAGTGAGTGGGATTAAATAAATCTTTGCATTTCTTTGTGTCTTTGTGTGTCTGAATGTAAACAGCATGTGCTTCTCTGTGTGTGTGTGTGTGTGTGTGTCTGTGGAGGGAGTTATCTAGCTCTGTCTTTTTGGGTGAGTGTATTATCCTCTCATTTTATTCTCTCATAATGAGACCACATTACATATCAGATCATTTATTCCCCTCTTTCCGTGGGTCTTAATTGAATAACATGGGTTGTTATGGTTACAGATTGCCATGCTTTACGCATCCCAAAAGCAATATTCTCCATTTTCCTCCCCACAGGGAAGTCAAAGCTTTGTGCCAGAGACCGACACATGACTCCAAAGCCTTGCTCAAGGACACTTCAGAAGGGCAGCAACCTTACAGACCCTAGCAGGGCTGTAGTCAAGTCTAGTCGATGTTAAGTGATACTTCTATTTCCAGAGATTTGTTTAGACCTATAGCCTACATTTATGGAGACTATTTCAGTCAATAGGTTGATATCCACCAAATTAGGAAAAACAACTTGAAACAGAGCTCAGATGAGCCGACCATGGATGAATAAGGAGCCGAATGGTATTGAAACAAACACGGAAATAATATCATAATTTGAATGGACTAATATTTATGTAAATTAAAATGTAATATTATTTAGCTGCGCCCACTTGAATGTTATTTTACGTCATACTATTTTATAAATGTATTATGTGTCATGTATGCCATGTATGCCAGCGAACATAAGCATGCCATCATTTTCACCATGCCAATTCAACAAAGGACATAAAAAACATGAACTCCATGGTACAGAGCTGGGCTAAACATATTCTTTATTTGGCTCTGTGACTCGGGAGCTTTTTGATACTTTTTCATTTTCTTTTCTTTTTTCCTGCCTATTTTCAGCCATTGCCTTGTATAAAGGCAAGAGATAAGAGCAGAGCGGATGAAAGATGATGATGATTAAAATAATATGCCTCTTATCGGGGGGGGGGGACAGAAAGCCATGCCTACTGGTCGATATTGCCTCAGTGTTAAAAATGAAAAGTATTGATCTCTTTTACCTCAAGCCGCTTTGCTGATTGAGGCCGAGAAAACGTGCGTTAGCCGCTAACACTAGCAAGCAGGCCGCAGAATGATAAACCTGGCATCTCAAGGTTTATCTGGGGCGACGCCACTCCCTGTCAATACCACGCCAAGGGATAGAGACACCCCATCATCCCTACCTTCCCCTGCTCCCGTAAGTCACACCGATAACTTTCTTATCAGAGTAACTCCCCTTTTAACATCTATTGCACCCGGACGTCCTTCAGTTTTCAAGACACACGGTGTGTCTACTCACCCCAAACCCCGCACACAGAAGGAGGTGCTTGTTTACCCCTTGTGTGGACGGAGGTTCGCTCCTTCCCATAGTAATCTTGTGTTGTGTGTATGGGTGCCAGTCTCAGGCCATACAGAGGCTGTCATTGAGGAAGGTAAATAGTGACAGACTGAGCTCACGGTTGGCCTGCTGTCACATGCCTGCTCTTTGAGCTCACCGTTGGCTATATTACATTAGTGTGACCTGTAATCCAATGACAGGGTCCGGTGACTATATCTGAGGCGCTCATAGATACACAGCCACACAAACACAACCACACACAGGAGGAAGTGACATATTTTCACATGGTGTCTTACGGTCAATGTCACATTCCTATAAAGTTCACACACACACACACACACACACACACACAAACCTCAACATACATGTGTGCAAACAAACACTGTAACACAAAGGAACTCGCACATTGGCATGTGCAAGGCAAGAAAGAAATGTGGTCCAGTCCACGCCTATCGATACCAACCAACTTGCATGTGGCAGCCCTTGCATTGCAAGTTGATCTGTTTGTGATTTACAGCGGAATGCAGTTGGGTGACAGACAGAAAAGTTTCTCTATGCTGATGAGAGACTCTCTGATCCCACCCTATGCCTTATGTCTGTGACACAATGGATATTTAACTGGGGGTCATGACTATACAGTGGTAATGTATACACAAACATGCCTGTATTCATACTGCGGCAGTTCAATTGCCATAAAGGTTATACTGTATCTTGTTAAAGTACCTATTTTTTATAATACTCTGAATGCGCATTATAGTATGTGCAAATGAAAGGAAGCTTCATTTCCTATTGATGGCAAGTGAATTGAGGCTTTGAGGCTTTGCAGCACTGAGCCAGAACTACCTGCACAACACATTGTCTGTCTGAAAGGACACAAGAGTCTGACCGCTATTGTGTGAAAGAGTGACTCACCTCTGCTCTTTTATATGAAGCAGTCAAGCTCTTCTATGGAAACACACACACAAACTCACACATACACACACACACGCACACACACGCATACACACACACAACGCATGCGCACGCACACACTCATGCGCACGCCCACACGCGCTCTTTGAAATCACAAGTTCACAAATAAATGCAAATATTGTGCATCAAATACAATGTAATGATTATATGAAATAAAACAAAAAATATGTCCTGATAGAAAATTAATGTGTATTATATAATCTTACCAATATCTAATATCTAATTAGATGATAATTAGGCCTGTTTAGCAGAGTTTAGAGTTTTCAGTGATAGAAAGTGAGACCTATAGACCACAGCTGAGTCTAGATTACTGCAGACAGGCACATCTAATGGTGACCCCTCACTAGAATGTATTACATGGGCTATAAATCACACTGGTGATTACAGTTCATCTAAACATAATTTCTTTACACATCATATGGCTGATACAATAGGCTAGTAGGCTGGGCTGTATACAATACTAATCCTCTCCTATTTTAGTAGTTTCTTTGGTCACTTATTTAATGAAGATGTGTCATCTAAGAAAAACAAATAAAAAAAGGAAAACAAATATCCCACTTGTAGAATATAACTCTTATTACATTGGCAGGTTTCTAAATAACACAGGCAAAACATTGTAATATTGCCTTCATCAGGGAGTTTATCACATTTTTAAATGCATTTATTTTAATACTGTAAAAAATAATAAATGTATTTTAAAAGTTTGCTTTTGCAAAAATTGCTGGTTTGACCATGGAAATGATACTGTACCTGATATGGCTTGTATTGGTAGACAAAATAAAGCAAATTTAACAAAAGGAACCCATTACACACACAATGCAATATTATTTTTATACTCTAGCAACAAACAATAACTTGGCCACACATCCATTTAAAACACTCAAATATAAATGCTACACTGAAATGACCAACCATCTGCTCTTGTCCTATAGCTTGATGAAATGGTGCATTCCATACAAAAGTGTCAACGTTTTGAGCTTAAACATTCATCAGTTGAGGAATGGGGGTATTGTTACGGGGTGTGTGTGTGTGCATGTGCATGTGCGCGTGCGTGTGTGTATGTGTCCAGCATTCATGTCTGGAAAATGCCCAAAGCCTTTTTTCCTATACCGAGTGCTCATGGTGTTAATTTAGATAAGATAAGCTAAAACACTGCAAATCAGCCTTCATTGGCTACAAAACAGAGAATGTAAACAAACCCCTATCTTAAGACTCAATGAGGTTGATTTGCTTTGCTATCAATGAGTGCTTGAGCTCCTGTCCACCACTGTTGTCCCTACCATCATCAAAGGAGCGCAGTAAACACTCCCTACTGTCTCTGCAACGGATGTATAAAAAAAAGCTGCTTTTCATTTGTCTCCCATAATGAGCTCCATATCTGTGGGATGCTGTAGGCTGTAGGAAATTACACCTTATGTTATGTCCCATGCATCCATTCATTTAACTTAAAAGTTTTGGCAGAAAAATAATACTTTTGAAAAAGATCTAGGAAAATCTGATTCTGATTCTGATATTGTATATACGCAGATGTATGTATTTCTTTCGATAATTCCTCATTCTATTTTCTGTTTGATCCTTGCTGGCATTCTCTGCCATGCCCATCATTCAACGGGAAGGGATGCATTGCTGCATTTATCTGTTTGGCCTGAGCTGGCTTCCATCAACGATTTACAAATGGCTCTCATTGACCTCATATATGGTTTATTCTTGATGCATTCTTTATTAGTAACTCGGGATCAAAGAGCATCAGTTCCAATAATCTAATATATGGCATTGTCATGTGAGGCCATGCGTTTATGTTCTCATAAAGGCCTGGTAACATTTGCCAGAGAACATAGAAAGTCCACATTACGACAGTGCTGTCCCTGCATGAGTCCTCATTAGAGAGGGCCTTGTTGTTAATAGCTGTTAATATCACATGAGCGCAGTGAACTTTGGCACTGGATCACGGGTCACGACCTACGCCTCGTTAGCTCCCCAGGAGGACATTGGCTACATTTTCTATCCTGCTGACTAGCGACGCCATTTCAAAAGGGCCTTTCATCTGATGGCCCGCTCCCTGAGAGTTTACCCAACCTTAACACTCAGCTCAGTTTAGCAGCAAAGACTATTCAAATGCTTAGCACTCCTTCCCCCCATACTTCAAGGAAGCTAACGCAATGCTAACCATATATGCAGTCATAAGCATGGCTGTCAGGGAATTAAGGATCCTTCTCCTGGTGCAGCAATGCATTGTACTTACGAACAATATGTCAGTTACACAGATTGTTGAAAATGTTATATAAAGGAATAAAGCATGTAACACCATTCTATTGTCGAACAATCAATAAATCCTTTACTGTACTGGGGTTTTTTCCAATAAAAAGTGGTGTTGCTAAGAGAGCATATTTCATATTGAACTTCCAATCAACAACAACACCGGTGAGCAGAGAACAGAAATTGGCATACAAAACTATTCCTGTAATGCATATTTGCTGACATATTTGATATGATTTGCCAAGCGGGCTTTCATAACCTGGGAGTGTTTGTTTGGTCGATGTGGTTGTGTTCAGCACACCAGTTTGATGAGGACATTAGGCAGCACAGATGATGGATTTGAGAGCGCTATTCTGCAGGTTCAAACTGAACAGAGAATGTAAATTCAACGATTGAGTTACTGAAAACACGCATGCGGTGGGGCGCTAGGCGGAGGGGTTTTGAAAAATAAACCTTCCTGTGGAATTCATAAATGTTTCCCCTCATTTGATAAAACAAATTAGCTGTTTTTGTGAGAAGGAGACCAAAAAGAGGTCAAGTACACTTAACAGTATAACAGAATATTACTAAAGGCTCACAACATATTGTACAAAGCAACACATGACAGAGACATTATCCAGATAGAATACAACAGAAAGAGAGGAAGGGGCATGAAGGAGATGTTGAAAGAGAGACAATCCTAACCACTAACATCAATGGGCTGCCTCTGTATCCACTAATACGTAACAATCAAAATCACATCATGCAGCCACCTCAGAGTCCGTCAGGACAGGAACAAACATATTGACCGACCTGGCGAGCCCAAGTGAGCTCACACACACACACACACACACACACACACACACATCTGTGTTTCTGTATGAATTACTCATAAAATGTGGTCTGACCTTGCTCACAGGATATAATAAGACTAGGACACTTTAAACCGAGCACACAAAATATTGTTACATTTTGAAAACACTATTGACACATTCATAGTCCAGGCTGAAAAAGCCTGTATAGCCTATATCTGAACTGGTTTTATGTATAAAGAGTGCCTATGTGTATATTTTGTATAATACAATGTGTGTTATTGTGGATTGTGGATGTTTTTCCATAATTATTTCAGCATGGACTGTGAATGAATCAAAACAACAAGGAAAATGATACTTCTGAAATAATAGTTAGCAGAGCATGTTTTCTTGATTCAGTATTGTGACTTTTGACATTCACACATTCTCTTGCCCCTGTACAATGCAACACGTACACAGAAACCGAAACATACACTGCAGTACAGTATAGGCACACAAACAAACCAAAAACAAGGACAGCGTGCAAGCAAAACCAACACAACATTGTCTCTGACGTGTGTCTCTGTGTGTGTATCGGTGAAAGAAACACAACGCTCAAAGCCTGATGAAGAACGTGGTTTTGCATACACAGCGGTGATATTAGCCAGTGTTCGCTAACGCCGCAGCGCAGCGGGAAAATAACACACTAATGATTTTTGCAAATGCAAGATGCAAAATCATTAAATATAGTGACAAATACTGTTTATTCTATTTAATGTGTATGCGCCTGATAGTGTCATTTCATATTTATTTTGAATTGTTTTGGCCTTTCAATATGAGTCTGATAATACAGATGATGTTCTAATTGATGAGATGGCAACAACGACCAAGTGCAATAAGCTATGCGGGGTTTATATTTGCTGCTTAGTGAGAACAATTTATTCAAAACAGGCACCACACAGGTGGTATAAATGAATGAGAAGATATAATAAGAGGAGATGTAAGCAGGACATTTGCCTTGGGTAATTGAGTTGTTACATAATCATTCAAGCGATAATTTAGTTTTCTCATTAGATACTTTGTTTTCAAAGGTTTAATAGAGATTGTACAACTTTAGAGTAAGGTACACAAACGTATCAGCAGCTAGGGTTAGGCTGTTAATCAGGAACAAATCTGGATTTGTACTCACAAATGCAAGTATTCAGACAGGAAGCAAGGTGTAAGCTTGCAAGCTAGTTACTTGTTCTAACCTTATTCTACTACACATGGCAAATCATAAGGTAATTGAATATCAGACATACAAATTAGATCACAGTTAGGGTGGAAATTCCCTTTTTATCTTAGAATTTACAGAAGTTCATTCCTGTTTAGTTCCTGGTTAGGTATAACTGGGTTACCGTAAATAGCTACTGGACTGGGAACATGTCTTGGCTCATTACAATTAAAAATGGGAAGAAGTGGTCAGAAGTAGAACAAAAGCTTTTGGATATGGTAAAGACACAAAAGGGGTAAAACATGTCAATCTTCAATTGCTTTGTTCAGTGTTTTAAGTAGATTACTATTCTATAGCTAAATATTAACATATTGGATGTTATATTTTCTTAGCAGAAATACATCAACTTGTTGCATGCTTGTATTCTAGAACAAACATAATCAAGGTATGTCTCACTTGTGTTATTAAATGTTTTGTTTCAATAAAATACAGGTAGCTATGGTTTAATATTAAAATAAGATGTTTTCTGTTACAGTGGACATTTCTGCAGTGAATTAATATGTATATCTAGCAGGGAGTATCTAATCCAGCAGCACATTCTATTGAAACACACAGAATACATGTATGTTAAGGATACTGTAGCACTTCCCAGGACCTTGGATATTTCACCTTTATCCTAGGGCTTTAGAGTAGTTTACACCAGTAGCTCCTGTAAGACTTACCAGGCCTAGACAGCACATTCCTTTGCCTGCATGGAACAACACTGGAGCAGGATAGGAGAGGAGAGGAGAGGAGAGAACCCTATTCCATGAGAGTAGATTAATATCTTCTACCTGAAATGTATTCTGGTGAGGAATAATGCAGCTTCATTTGATGTGACAGGCCAGTTACTCTCTTTAAGGTAAGGGCTAACATTGTATATTTTACAAGCCTCCTCACCTCATTGGCATCTCTTTGATCCAAACTGATCCAAAACAACTACATGTGAAGTAAAGCAAACATGCTAAAGCTTCTCATTTGTTCTCTCTCATTAGTCGGTTGCATGTGTGTGGGGATTTGAGATGCACTTTGTCAGGGGTTGTAAGACTGTTGGACTGATTCTCGCATGTCTCGTGCTGAATTTGTACAATACACAACCCAGAGCTCACCACGATACTAAGGAGCGTGCTATAGGTTGTTATTTGCATCTTGTTGTTCGCACATATCCCGTAACATTGTGACTCTATCGTACTCTGTCCTCTAAACAGCTGTGCCACTGAATACAGCCCTGCTGAAATCAATTGGCCTTAGTCTGAATGTTTTAAAGGGAACACTTGTTTCTTGTTCTCACAATACCTGAATCAATGTTACCCTTGTAATGTGTTGCATATGGGGAAAATATATGCCTACATTTTACATATATACACATCATTTCATTATTGAAAGTATTGTGTAATAAATTGTTTGTGGAGAAAGCCTTTTGATATTTGATGTTTACCTCTTTGAACAAAAACACATCTCCCTATAAGGTGCTGCCTCAGAAGCTCCACCCCACATTGCGTAGGCTGGGATATTGTTGTCATGTGCAGTCTGCATTTTGTTTGCATTCGTATTGAAGGAGTCAGGGCTGTGTAGAAATACCAAATTATTTTTTCAGCACGCTCATGAGAACAGTAGGGAAGAGATTTTTGGTGAACTTGACAAATAGTGCATTACCTTACAATTGCTATGATTTGTTTTATTTTTTTAAAGGTTCTGCCCACTGCCTAGTTGTGCACACATGCAACATAATGAGGAAATACTATATGTCCCCACAGTCCCATTCGCTCCACAGGTGAATTTGTGGAGCAGGTGGAGCATATGTGTATTAAAATACAGTATATCCGTTTATTATGCCCATTGTTCTCCAAACAACCAATGTTTTGTAAGAATGTAAAACAGAGATATCGACAATTATCCTCCAATACTGTAGTAGACATATGGTGCATCCTAAACAGAACCAACTTCAAGAAGGTGCGTTCAACACTCAATTGGATGTCATATCACAGAGCCTGTGAGCAAAGCCATTTTGAATTGTGAGCTGCCAACATTTTACATATGTTTGTTTATTTATACTTTTGGATAAGCCTCTTAAAGTTCAGGTGCAAAGTGAGATACAACTTAATCTTCAATAACATTGTTGTCTTGATGTTTGAGATGACCTTCAACTAATGGTTCCATTTTTACCATCTTGAATATGTCTCACCAGTCCTGTAAGTTCTATCTAACCTCTGTCTCTCTCTACTGAGAATATGTTGGTCTGTCGTCCCATAAACCCCCTGTGTGAGAGGCAATCTAAGCCTATACAGGAAACCAGTGGTCTGTTACTGCTGGCAGCCAATGGAGCGACCACATTTTAATATTTATCCACCAAACCCCTGGTACCACATAAATCAGGAGCGTGGAAGGGCAATACTAGCCCTTACACAGCATTATACAAACTAGAAAACAGAAAGATAAATATTTGAGCAGCCTGGCAGAGAGGTTGGAGCGGTGTCGACATCAAAACTATAAAAGGAAATTAAATGAAAAATCGGAAGGGGAAGTCAAAATTCAAATAAAATAAAGTCGAAGGAATATATGGTACATTTTCAGAGCAGTTATGAAAAAACTGTGCATATGGAACCTGTATCAAGTGCAAGCACTGTTCCTCACATCATACACTGTGTACTGTGCATGTAGGAACATTTATTTCACAAGTGTGTGAATTCTGTATGCTCATAAATCCACATTAAACATGTAAAGCTAACAGGCAGTAAATATTGTTTTATGACCTATTTCACATGCTTTACAATTGTAGCTGGAAGTTTGTAGTGAACAAGTTATTTGTTACTCAAACATTCATATGTAATTTTACTGTAAATACAGTATTTGTAGGGTCTGTAGCAGCGTGCTACAGACCCTAACCACGCTGGGTTAGTTTGCAAAGTTCGCCATTTTGTAGAAAGAAACTTTTACAGCGGTGAGACTGGCTTTTGTGGGGAAATAACCTATGACATTTTGCACACATTGGCTACACAAACTCATAGCCAATGTGGAATCATAAAATAACTGTTAGCCATAAATCATTCGTTTTCATCACAATTTCCCGAGTCTAAAGGCTCACTGGTAGACAACTGACAGCTGTGTTCTGTCTATCATGTCTGATGTGAAGGCCAAGATCCAGACCAGAGCTCATGTTAATCCTACTGGGCTAACAAACTGGCACTTATCTCTCCTCTGAGGAATCTGCTTGTCAGATCTTCCTGATTGTGTTCATGAAGTGAAATGCTACAGTGCACCCCGCTTAAACACATAAAGCCATTAGCATGTCATGTCGGAACTTTTCGGCTGCTTGGGTCCTATAAAGCCAGTTTCAACCAGGCAAAGGGATCAGCAGGCTTGGATGCATAAACTGAGGCTACAACATTGATCCTGTCACCAGCTAATATGTCAGTCGTCATCGTTTAATCCCACACTTAACAGAAGGGAAAACAGTCAACGCGTTCAAACGGATATTGAGTAAAGTTATAGTAAAGACCGCCAGGACCAGCGTATGGAGCCAGCAGAACAACGAATCCCCAGAGGCACACAAATATCATATTACATGGTAATTGATAAATAGAGCAAACTTTTTCAGTTTTTGCTCGCATAAACCACATTAGCCTGGTAAGGGAGCAGCACAGTGCACAACTCCCTCATAAACCTGCTCCCGGGTTAACACTTTCCTACCAACAGTACAGAGTAGCGGGCGTAAGGTGTCCGTATGGCAAAAGGAGTATCTGGTATCAGTGGCGCAGCACATGAACAACACCCCCAGCTCACTTTATAGAAATGCCAGATGTTTATTGGGAGATTTATACGGCTCTCAGTTTTACTGAGGTCTAGTGCTGTGTAGCAGACCGTAGCTGTAGCCGGCTCTCTGTTGTTGCAAGTTGCTAGCTCCTTCAGAACAATGCAGTTTGGAGAGGACGTTTAAAAAGATGAGGAAAAACATTACAGGTCCTAGAAGGTTTATTATGTCGAAAGCAGCCTTTATCAAGCCTACTTGAATAGGCATTATAACGGAGGTAAAGAATTGAACATGCAATACCTGAGTTTTCCTTTATCCTCCTGATTTTGATTAAAGGTACACTACTTATATAGAGCTATAGCACCCACAGAACACCAGTTGTCCTTCTGTTTACTGTTTGCTACAAAGACTCCACTGGGAAGGGTAGAGAAGCAGTCTATGAGCGCTGCTCTGTGGGAAAACAATGTATTAACCATTACAATGCTTTCATTACACTGGTTTACCCCACAATCTGAGGAGTGCACATCTAAAGTCCATGATCTGCCATGTCCACAGCGACAACAAGAGCTCCAGTGTCCACTGTGATGTCAGACATCCAACATCTGGCTTGGTGGACTACGGCCTCAAGGGCAACAATAGAAGTAAACAAATATAGGTGCGACAATCCTATTGAGTAAGAAAAGTATGTCAAATCATTTCCAACCAACAGACAAATATATAACAACAAATGGTTTTTAACTTCAGAATAAGATAAATATGATTGACAGACACACCATAGAAAGACAGACATACATACAGGTAGAGAGACATTCTAACGATAGAGACGACACTACTGAATTAATGTGGCTATCATTTATAACCCTAATAGGATATGACACTAATCTAATCTCCTCATAGCCAGGGGTAAGAGAACACATTCAGACATGACTTAATACATTTCACAGCCGCTACTTCAGTGCTTGTGGCTTAATGTCTGATGTTTATTTATTTACCGTTATTTATTTCTCTATTATATTTTTTTCTTATGGCATAATATGGTTTATCTCCCGAGTCCACACATACAGCACAGACAGAAAAAACTCCAAATTCCATTTCAACATCTCCATTTGAGAAAATAAAGGTGGTTCCAATAGGTGTCAAACAGTTTGGACCACCTTTAGCCAATCAGACATTATCAGTCAAACACAGGCGTTTCTAACAATTTAATCCTTAAGGAATCAGACACAGGCATTACTTGGTAATTATACCAATTATACCACATTATTATACTAAACTGAACAATACAACCCAGTCACTTAATTAAAACGCGGCTTTGCTTTAACACTGTAATAATTCATATATTCTGTATTATATACAAATAAGTTGGAATTGTATCCCAATGCATGGCTCCAGTATAACCAACCATCATGATCATTAGCCTTAAAAAGAAATTGACTCTCCCATATTTTTGTCACTTTTGTCACAAGTTTTTGACCCGATTTCATTTTGCACATCTACCTTTGTTCACTTTTTTCCATTTTTGTTCCTCTTCACCTCTCCAGGGTTCAGCTGCATTGCCCATATGCCATCATCATGACCATTTTACAATACTGAATCCTTGCTGCTTTCTCCCTGAAACAAGGACCCTGCCTTTCACAGAAAAGTGCTCTCTCCTCTGAATACATGGTATTAATAGCAACGTCAAGCATGCTGCTTTCAGTGTAGCATTACAAATGGAGATGTTTTGTAGATGACTATGTCTTGCCAATGGTACCATTTTTTAAAATGTGTTGTTTTTGTATCCTTTGTCCCCCCTTTTTTTGCGATTTCTATATCGATAATATTGATCTTGTCATTTTCAATGACTGGCAGGTCACAGTCAATATATTACTTTTAAGGTTTCATCAGACCTATTCACACCATGAGCTTCATTTGCAACCCATATAGTGACAAATAATGGTTCTCATACTCTCTAATATACTGTACATAAAGATATTGCTAATGCGGCTCGGGAAAGGGGTCCCCTGCTGGAGCTGCTGCCCCCGCGACCCGACTCCGGTTAAGTGGATTCATATATGGATGGATGGATGGATAAAGATATTAGATCTTCACCAAAAATAACGGTTGAACAACATTTCAGGTTAAAAGGACATATTATTTATTGGGGAAAAAAACAAATAAAAACTGGCATGTTAATAATATGTTTATGGCAGTGGCGGGCCGTGCATTAAACACCTAGGCCTTCAGTGATGTCTTACTTAGTCCGACTTCAATAAATACCTCTCATAATACATTCATTTATGACATCACGTGACCCCGGCTGGAGAAATAGTATACAGAAACACCCTTACGCACTACTTTGCATCACCTCAATTGTGTACAAAACGGGATATTTTCCAGCGCATTTTAAAATAAATATACCCGCACCAGCAAATAAAACATAACTACGTGGTACTGTCAAAACAAAAAAATAAAAGGGTATTTAAAATTATCCAAAAAGTTTTAATAAGTCCACATAGAATACAGGCAAGCTTTAACAAGATAACTAAATTGCAAAATCACAGTTTAATATCAGAGAGACAGCAAGATGACCGAAGGAGTGCAAACGTTGAAAGACAACGTTGAAAGACACCAACAATGACCGAAAGAGGGCAAAAAGTTTATTTGGTTGCAAAGCAACGTTTTGCCCTCCTTAGGTCATTGTGGGTTAAAAAAGCGAGTAGATATTTTAGATTTATCTCTCTGCTAACAAGGTGTGGCTCCTGTGCAGCTTGGTTGATCTGCGTTGAACTCACAAGTGAGTAGGCTGATATCCTCCTTCTCCTTGTTGTTTTACGGTGGTGAGTGAGTATCCAATCACAACGTGATGCCAGCCAGAGCCTACTGTCAACAACTCGTGATCTGATTGGCTATCGCAACTGTCTATCAACTGTATGATGCCGTTCATTTACAATGCACAGACGCCAGCATTGATTCTGAAGGCTTCAGGCAGATTTCATACAGCCTGGCAACACAAGCTAGCTGAATTCTGATTGGATAAAAACTCTAACCTAAAAACCAC
>JAODOY010040849.1:0-20259 GCA_025399855.1 Forbesichthys papilliferus
GTGTGTGTGTGTGTGTGTGTGTGTGTGTGTGTGTGTGTGTGTGTGTGTGTGCGCGTGCGTGCGTGCGTGCGTGCGCGTGTGAGTGCCAAAGTCTGCATTGTTAGTTACGTTGACATCGCTTCCACTAAGTTATGACTGTATCGTTCCTTTCGTTTAGCAATTGAATAGTTGTTTGAATGAGTATATTGGAGCTGGCACTGCACATACACGCTCATACCTTTTTAAAGGTACAGACCCAAATACCAAGCACAGCTACGGCTCACTGTTTATAGGTGAAACACAACATGTGCATGGAAAAACGCATGGGGAGGGGTTAGAGGTTGGAAGGTGGAGGGGTAGAGAAGGTTTATCAACTAGTCAGCACCCATGTGGAAGAAGCGTGCGCTCTTGAAATAAAAAATAAGAGAAATAAAAGAAAGCAAACATTGTATAACTCTGTTTTCAACCACAAATGGTTATGATGGGGTATAAATCAAGGCAAAATCATGAGAAACGATATTCGGTGCATAAATGAGAGGTTCTGAGGCCAGATAAGAAGCCTCCATCTGTGACTCTGACCCTGTGTTATAATGTATACTTACAGGATGGGGGACACAAGTGTATCCCATCAGAGGGATTTGAGTGTGACGAGGTGAGGAAATCTGGATCTCCTTTATTTTACAACTGATTATGGCAGGTGGCATGAAATGATATCTAATTACATCTCACTTGTGCGTGGCCCCTGCTTTAAGATTGCCTTTCACGTCTGATTTTCTTTGCTCTGCTGCTCATCTGCTCTCGTCGTAGTGCGCCACTTCCTCTGGCATGGCACGTATTGCTGTGGAAACAGCAAATATGCGTGCATGCAAAACACAAACAAAAACAACATGTTTCGTTTGAACAGCCAGCATTTGGTGGTTTGTAGAACTTTCAAATGATGGTATTTGGGCCATGCCAATATTGTTGTGGGCAAAACAGTGGACATTTTCATAGCACATTAAAGGCGGGGGTTAGGGGGTAATATTTATTTTTCAGCAGCCATGTTTATGTACATATTTTATGACAAGCAAACATGACTTTGTTTGCAGGTAAACATACAGTAGTTATGTTAGTGATAGACAGATCTACTTGTCACTAATATCTGCCCAACCACTGCTCCAGGTTCTCCAAGGTTCCATTGAGTCCCACAACACGGGAGACCACAGTGGTGGCGAGCGGTCCGCTCCACAGCTCGGCCACAGTGCCTGTGTCAGCGTGTGTGTGTCCATCCTGGCAGAGTTGCTAGCCTGGGCCGTGTAATAGGACGACTGGGACAGACTACCACAGACATACACACTATATGGACACTGACGCACGGGCACGCACACACACGCACACACACACACACACAGACACACAGATGCACGCACAGCATCTTCTCTCTCTCTCTCTCTCTCTCTCTCTCTCTCTCTCTCTCTCTCTCTAACCTCCTGGGCAAACAAAGTCATCTGATAGCACATTGCCAAACGACAAACCCCTGGTGAATCAACAATGGGTCCAAGAGAAGCGCCGGTTCGTCTGGAACTCTGTGTTTTGTCTCTCCAAGCAAACAGAGATAATGAAGGAGAAGAAAGAAAACTCCAGGCTGTTTCTGTGCACGTCCGTGAGAGAAGGGACTATCTCTGGACGGCTCTCTGGATAGCAGCGACTGTGCTCCCACTGCCATGACCTGAGGGCTTTTGAGCCCTGGACTACTCTACTTGGATTTATGTCCTCCGGGCTTCCTGGATGTGAGATGCTGGAATGGAAATGTGTACAGACTACAGCTGTGTTTGTTTTGGAGTAGCTGGGCCTTATGGAGGGGACAATGAGACAACCCCCAGAGTCTGTGACTAAAAACACAGAACACCCCCACCCCCCACCCCCCACACACACACACACACACACACACACACACACGCACACACCCTCTCTCTCAACCTCATTAGCTGGTAAACAGGGTTCTCACACCTGTCAGTCATATTTCAATTTTCTTGTTGACATACTAAAGATAACTGTACAAAATACATTTATTGTGGAATATGACAACATATGTAAATGTTATGGAATTTAAATGAAAGACAAAGTGTTTGTGCGTGCGTGTGTGTATTTTACTGCATATGTGTGTGTCTGCGCGCACATGTTGGGTTTGGATTTGCGTGACTGAATTCAAAGTTCAAAGTTTTATGAATTGTCACACTCATTGTATAAACTGGTGATACAATAGTAGTGAAATGTTTTTATCTGCCAGCAACCCTTGTTTGGGGTAAGTGCATTTTTGTGTGTGACTGCTTATTGTGTTCATCCTTTGTGTGTGTGTGCGTGCGTCTGTGGATGTGTTGTTGTTTAGCGGATGGCACCAGAATGGGAAAGATAGGACATGGACTAAAGCCAATGGAGATGAATGAGTGCCACACACATAGTCTGTCCTAACACTCATTCATTGTGCCAGTTTGTTTGGGTCATATACCCCTTCTCCTGGGGAGGGAGCAAGCAATTAGGAACACAGAGATGAGACGAGAGTGCAGATTGGTTTCCTTGTTCTTGGGTGTGGCCTTACTTCACTGTACCACTTGACCGATCTTACGGTTGACATGAGAGGGACAAGGATGGGAGGTGTAAATCTGCTGGTGTATTTGTCAAATTGAACACCGCTGAACTCAAATGTGTGTCCAGAGATCTCAATAAATCTGTAAGACTAGTTTCTTGACTATTCTGCCTGTTTGTTTTTATGCATGTTAGCTTAGCTTGGTTAGTTAGCGGTTGTTGCTCTTAGAGAATAGTACTGTTTTTATTTTTAACTTTGACTAAACTTTCTCTTTCCATGGCATTTTCTTTCTCTTCCTCAGCTTAACTAAGAACACTGAATAAATCATGAGTGATTCATAATTCTTTTAGGGGGGGGTGGCAGACAGGCTTCCGATACAGATGAAGTGTCTCTGATTAAAATCTGCTTATATTCACACACTGCCACTCTGACAGGCGGACAGACAAACCTGATCATAAATTCATGGAATAGTCTGCAATATTTGACATGTATTTATAGTCCCCAGTCACCTGTGATGTTGTTGATCAATAGAAATCATTTTTCTATTAATCCTTTACCGCACACAATACTGAATGTCTTCAACATTTACCAGTTATTTCTTATAATAAAAGAAAATGGGACCAAATTTATTTTGACACCAAAAGCAGAACCAGGATGTAAGAGCCTATATAAAACCAATATCATGTCAGTGCCCTCTATCTTGACACATCTTAATGAGTGGGGCGTAGTGATACGCAGAACAAAATATTGTAAGCAGAACCACAAGACTATACCGAAGTGCTTGGTTGCATTTATTATAGACATTGGTATTTCTTACCAATCAAAAGCATCACAGCAGAAAGAGGAATAGGTGAGGGTAAAATCTAAACAATCTCAGCCAGTGTCCCTTAGGGATCCTCTTTGCAGTTGTACTTCTTTACTTCACAACCTTATCTGTAAATCAATCACCCTTTCACGCCTCCTCGCATCAAAACAATCATGCTTTTTCTGCCACTTTGATGCCACTAACAACAAGTAATCTGAGATCACACCAATGTGCCACCGCTCTCAACACAACACGGGCTGAACATTTTCTTTACATCTGTCTTTCTGCTCCACCTCACACCTGTCTTTGCCACTTATTCTTTCACAGCGTACTGTGTGTGTGTGTGTGCGTGCTTGCGTATTTATGATTGATGTGTCTTTTCCTTAAAGTTCATGTTTATTTAGCACTAGCATTCATATTCGTTGTTGACAGTGAAAGGCCTGAAGTTTGCACACTCTTCAGCAAGTGTACACGATAAAATGTTATATGTTGCGACAAAGATCAACTAACGCAGTGTAAATGAAAGGTGCACCTCTGCTCTAACTAGACCCCTCCCCCCCATCTTATCTTCTCTTGTGTCTACCTTCCAACGGTACGTGGGCAGGTTGCTCCTACAACGGCCAGACTTTCACAATAACGCCTCATGTCAGCTGGGCTCGCATGCAGCGACAGCATCCTAGCTACCTCCACGCACCTTGTAAGTCAGGGGGCTCTGACCAGCAGAGGAGCCACCACAATAAGTTAGCTAAGGTCAGGGAACGCTTCAGGGAGGAATGGCGGCGTTTGACCAAATGAGTGCTGGTCGCTCGTCTCCCACCTCGGAAAGAATAATGAAGTTCAAAGCCTGTGGAGGAGGGTCCTTATTAAGATCTCTCTCTTGGCACTTGGCACGCTGTGATAACCCCAAAGGCTGACTGGCACCCTTGGGCTTTCACACCTTTTCTTTTTTTTTTCATTCATGTGTGTGAGCACATATACATTGTGTGTGACAGTGAGGTAGTGTGAAATAATTTTGAGAGAGCACACACACACTCAAACGCACACACATAGGAAGATGACACAACACGTATTCCTATGTGTGTGCATGTGTGTGTGTGTGTGTTTGTGTGAGCGCATGTCTAAAAAGGTATGTGGGTCTAAGACAAAAGGACAATTCTGTCTCTATGGCAACAAGTGCATGCAGGGTAGGGATTGGTGTAATTATTATGGAACGACAACAAAAGGGGTTTGAAGAGGCAAAAACTAAGCACAGAATTAAAATGAGAGTGTCTGGCCTGTATGTGCTATAAGCATGTTATTTATATTCAATCTCATTGATTATTTATGTATCTTCGGTTTGAGGCACATTTAAAATCAGCAGTCAAGTCATGATAAAACACACATGCAGACCTTTAATAGCCATATTTTCCATACTTCCTAATATTCCCTAGGTCCCACATCACAAATCCATCACCTCTCAAAATCCAATGTGACAAATGGATAAACGACGTCAGGAAAATGGATTACATTCGTGTCAGTTGTGATGACTCTGGTCCCCGAGCAGCCGGTCCCGTTGGAGTCATAGTGATTAAGTCTTCCCACAGCAGCCAGACATACCAGAGAGACCTGCTGACCTGACATGTCTTCCATCCTCCAATAACTCGCCAAATCGTCTTGACAACCCTGAGGTCTCCCGTTGACCCGATGCTAGTGCTTTCAACATCAGGTCACTAGCAGACCAATAAAAACGAGTGCCTCGGCAGGTGTCAAAGATATCTTTCATGGACTGAAAAAGGAACGCACCATTAGTGTCCAATGCAAAGAAGACCTTTGAACACTGACTAGTCATTTAAAACACTATAATGAACAGCAAATTTTATGTGGCTAAATGCATATGGATATTGAGTGTCTAACAAAAGACTTTTGTTAAGAAATAAATTATGACTTATAACAAAATTAATTAATGGTGGACTGCTGGTTATAAAAACTTTTGCAAAAAGATTATTCCAATGAAATAATGATTATACGCGCGCACATATACGCTGTTTGTGACTGGTCAGTTTTATTCTCAGTGTTTCTGCTTGTAAACACATGCGATGTTAAAGGTATAGTGAGCTATTGCAAGCTAAACATAAGCTAATACACTTTTTATCAGATTCAACAAATATCTCCTTGCATTTCGCTATCTTACCGATCTCTGTGCGTGTTGAAAAAAATAATCTGATACTTCCACACAGCCCTGGCTCTGTAAATAGGAACATAAACAGTAGCGAACATGGCTCGTATCAACAAAGTCGCAGCACTACGCTTTGCTTCACATTGCATTTTGCCTGAGGACCGTGGAGCAATACTGTTTTTATTTGAGATCGAAGTTAGCAAGAATGACTGACCCTGCCTTTAAGCTGCAATGTTGAATGGGTCCAACATGGCAGCTTCTGGGTTCATGTTCCTCATTTGGCCCATGCCCACACTTGCTGCCAATCCAGAGTCCCGTAAATCACACCCCGAAACACTCTTTGGCCGCAAGAGCACTGTAAACGAGTTGGGAAAAGCCATTATACAGACAGGTCACACTGCTGATCACAAGTGAGAATTGCACGTGTCTTTTTTGGTGCAGAGCACACTGGCACTCTGGCAGATATGCTGAGAGGAGCTCTGACACACGCATTAGCGAGCGCACGCTGTACAGTGGAGTTGACGGGCCGATAAGACCATGTGTGACTGTAGCAAAGAGCAAAGATGTGAGCAGCCATCATAGCAATAAAAACACAACACAGATCTGGTGGAGTGTTTTCATGCACAGATAAAGAGTGAATACAACCCCCAGACACACGGTAGAGTCATTCAATTTATCTGACAGACCAGTTCTCACACAGAAGGCAAAGTGTGGCAGTTGGCTTGTAGTCTTATGAATACTACAGTATAGTATTGAGGCCTGTATTGTATGCAATACAATTAAGCTGCTGTTCATACAACATTGATGTGTTTCAGAGCTTTTACAGACATGAAAAACATAACCTATATGATTGTAATGAAATACAATGATCACAGTGTGTGAATGCCTGAATCTGTCTGCTGTGTTGCAGCATACAGGAGGCTAAGCTCTGCACAAAGAGCAGACTGGGCTCCCCATGGAATATCCTCCTCCAAATGAAAGCCGCCGGCATTAGTGTGGTGTTAATGAGAGATCCTAGACTCCTTGAGGGAGGGCCATCTCTGCAGGGAAGATGCACGACCAAGTTCCTCTTGTTGACCCAGCTTTCTTACCATCTCATGGAGGGAGGGCTAGCGGACATGCTGCTAAGTAGCTGCTACACACTGAAGGAAGCAAGACAGCAAGGGAGAACAGGGCGATGAAATGTTCCTACAGCCAATTGGAAGTTAAGATGATGACAACATAGAGGTACTTTTACAGATGATGTTCTAGCAAACATTACATCATGCTGGACATAGAGTCACATGTTTTAAAGGAGGAGGTCCAGGTCCAGCTTCCTCGTTCACATTTGGATTTGGCTTGTTAGGAGGCAACCACGTCTCACTTGTGTTGGATTTACCTGTGATAACACCCTACTGCCTTCACACATCCAACATTCACTATTACTGATTAGTCAGATGGACACACCTCATGCTCCTTGGTAGGACCAATGTCAAAGTTGTAGTTATTTATATTTGAAGAGATCAGATGCAAAAACCTCTAAGCACATCTGGAAAAAAAGTAGCAATTAGCAATTTTAAACTAATTTCAAATTTATTATAAATAAAAATGTTTGTCACTGAATAAAAAGTAATATCTTCCATAAATGTAACTCATTATTTAAATATTTCCACTTTAAAAACAAAAGGATTTTTGCATCTGAACTTATCATTTGGAGGTGTGGCTCTGTTTTGGAGCTCCCTTCTCTTCCATGCGCATACATGGAAATCCCTTTGCATGTGCACACAATGAAAGCCTCCCCGCGGGGTCCAGAACAGAGCCGGCCGCAAAGACAGACCTTGTGCAACACAGTAGGTGCAGAGGAAAGAGGAGAGAGCTTCTACTTTCACTATGCTTTATTTGTTCAGTTGTACTCGTTTGTGGTAGATTGTTTGTTGTGATCAGGGTAGTAACAAGCGGGGACTCGTCCAGGATGTTTTGTTATGTTTGTGTGTCTTAGGTATATGGTTTTCATTTGTCTGTGGTTGTCTTCTCTGGAAATGAGTGGTTGTGGTCAGAGTTTTCATGGTTGCATCTTAGCTTCTGTTCAGGTGGTTACCAGTCTTCCTTGGTACAGTAATGTATTTTGATGTGTGATGCGCCGCCGCGGAGGACCGCGGAGCGATATTTTTGTGATTCGAGCTGGAAGTTAGCAAGAATGACTGACCCATGACTGACCCTGCCTTTAATAAGTATAAGTAATGAACCATTTGCAAAAGCTGAAACAGCACCTAACCCTACAGCATATTCGATGTATCCTACACAGAAAAAAAAAGTTTGAAATAAGAGGCTTAAGTTAATGTGAGCAACATTCTCCGATGTTTGGGTTGCTACAGCAACAGAAATATAGTTCCTGCAAGACTTTTCCTCCAGCTGAGGGCAATCATTTGGAAATGTTTTGTTGACGGACAAGGGTCGATGATTGTTCGTCTTTGGTAGCACTCTTGACTTTATCCTCTTGTGCTTAATCTGTATGAAGTGTAGTAGCTGTGTGTGTGTGTGTGTGTGTGTGTGTGTGTGTGTGTGCAAAGACAGAGTCCTGATGTTCCATTTTCCTTTGTTCAATGGTTCATTGATTATTGCTCTGAGTATGTGTACTTAACAAAGCCAAAGCTTCCCTCATCTTTCAGAGCGGACACACTCCAGTGGACACACTCATTATTCAGAGGAAACTAGGAGGTCTGTAGCCAGAGGCCTTGTGCTGGTCTTATTACTATCAGCCACTGGATAAATGTGTGAAGCACACACGCTCTCCCACCATTATTTCCTCTTTCGCTTCTCACCCTCCGCCCAAGACTTCTCCTTCTTTACTCTCCCTCTCTCCATCTCTCATGCGATTAGACGCATAGCTGCATTTGTGTTTGCTGCGAGACAGCTGTGCGTGTTTGTCTCATTGAATTGGGACGAAGATAGCTTGCTTTCCATTCGATCCAGCACATTTCTGTGTTTAAGTGATTCATTTGGTCTGGCCCTCTTCCCGTGCTGCCTGCCACATCATGTGTCACTGCTGCGTCTGTCAACGCAAAACCCATAACCGACTCAAAGGACACACTCATCTTTTTGTAAAAGCTTTTAGAGTTGCAGATTATACAATTATAAATATAAAATAATAGTATTTAGCAACATGCCATGACATTTCTGCAGAACTGTTGAATATGTAATATTTAGTTTGCTGTCAAGAACATGTTAGTTTTGTTGTCTGCTTGTTTCATACTGTGATGACATCGTCATTGTCAGTCGGCCAATTATGGCTCTCAGAAGAGTAAGGGCAGTTCTGGAGTCAGACAATTGTTGTACAAATTCAAATAAGAAAGCGTGGTTCACAAAAGGTGGACAGGCTAGCACAAAGAAAAAAAAATCAAACTTTATTTCCTCATTAAAAACAGAGGTTACACCATCTTTGAAAGCCATTATGCTTAATTTTACACTACGGTAAATATATTAATATACACATTTTTGTTTATACTGACTCATAATAAGTGTTAAAAATGTACATAGTGTAATTTAAAGCCTACAGTATTTGCAATGCCTATGTGGAATGTATAATGAGCAATCTGGGTAACAAGCAACTCTTTTATGTAATCATCTTTTTCATGTGAGTCTGTGTATGGCAGTGGGCGTACTGTTTGATGCTTGTGTGTCACTATACAATGATGAAAGTAGGGATTGCTCTGTGTTTGGCGATACCAATGCAATGAGGTTATTATCTGATCACAGCACATGCGAGAAGAAGATGTTTACACTTAACACTTACATATGACATTTGCAAAGCCTCACGGGATGAGGTCAGCTGGAGGTGTAAGCCCAGGGATAGAGGAAGACACTGGGCATGTAATGAAATATACAAGCAGAGTTGATGGAAAAGAACTGTCCCTGAAAAAAATTAATTTAATTCAAATCGCAAAAGGAATATACATTTGAGCAAAAAGAAAGGTAAAATGAATGAGAGATAGACAGATGTCAAATGTTCAGAGGGAGAGAACAGCTGCACATGCGTGCAAAGCCTTAACTCTCGAAAAATTGTTGTTGCTGCTCTAGCTAGCCAGATTTTCAGATGCGTAAAGTGAAAGTGCACAGCAGGAACAGATATCGCCTTGCAAATCATGTTGGATTGCTTTATGCAGCCAGAACATCTGTTACAGCTATAATACAGTATTTCTCTGCTCCTCATACTCACATGTATAGTTTTCCCTTTGATTCACTGCAGCATGCGTACTCAGCTGGCTCCGATGTTTAGTGGAGTAATAATGCAATGTATATGTTGGATGGGTGAGGACGGAGGACCTGACCTGTCCAAATGGAAAACAGGCCAAACACCTGGATACACAACATATGCCAGGGTCCGACCAGCATCTGTCCCGCTATTCCTTTTTCTGGAAATAGAGAAACGATGCAGAATCAGCGTCAAATATTGCATACTGTAGCTACAGTACAGCTATGGAGGAGACAAAATAGCTGGCATATTATTTACTAACGCTGATGTAAGCAATGCAACACAATAGAATCATCCATGATGGAGCCATGCATACAGCACAAACCATTTCACTGCTTAATTGAAGCCTGGGAGCGATCCTGTAGAATCTTGACAACGTGTTAATGTTGATGTGCAGTATACTGTATGTATATCAATCATAACACTGTGTCAGATAACAGTATCAGCGCCAACGTCTCCCCAGAAGATTGGATGAATAATGCTGTCTTGCCGTCTGTTGTCTGAGCAGTAAATCCTTCCCACAGATTCACATGTGCTAAGGTTTCTATGTGCGAGTTTACACATGGGGTAATTATGAACGTACCAGTGTAACCCAGTGCATCTTTAGCAGGACTGAAATTTGCTCATCGTCATCTTCATCCCGTGCAACTCTATCCTCTCTGCCCTGAGCCCGTTCTGGTTCCTGGCTATTTCAGGAGCGCCGGCATCGCATTACGACACTTATACTTCCCAACAGCAGGAGGTTCACTGACCATCGAACAGGACACTGGACTCTGGGATGGTAATCTTGCTGAAGCCTAGATCGCTGTGGACTGAGTCGCAGGCCAACCTGTCAGCAAGCCACTGATTTTTACATTCATAAGCACAATATTTCTCTGTTTTTAAAACAAAACAACACGAACACGTTCAGCTGTAAATGCATGAAGCTTTCATTAATAAAAAGTATTTTGTCTTCGAATATTTTATTTTTAGGTGGGTCGACAGTAAAATAAGCACGCACGTGCACTCTAAGAATGCAGTGTGTGTGTTGCGTGTACAGGACAGGACACACAGACAAGTACACAACTAACAACACAAAAGGAGATGAGGTAGACTTAAGAGAAGTAATTGTTTTTTGGGGGGAGGATTCAGAGACAGTGTCTGACACTTTAAAATGTAATTATTATTTCTTCTTTAAAAAGAGGACATTCACGTCCTCATTGTTGTCAAATGTATGAAATTATGCCTAGCTACTTTTGTCTGCTGGATTCAGCATCAACGAGGTCATTTTAGGCCATAAATGTGTCACATGGCACCAGCAGTGCAAAACATGTGTCCTGCAAGGCAACATGGCTTTGTTCAATATCTATATCACATTCCCCATCTGACACAATGCAGTTGAAATGTGCTACCTGATCCATGGAGAAAAAAACATGCATTCTTGTAAAAGAAGATACCCTGTTCGGCGTACATACAGTAGGATGACTAAGGCAGAATGTTTAGTGCTGATTTAATTATTTACGTTGAATCCAGCATTCCGGTAAGACAGAAATGAGACTGCATAGTGTGTTCAATATTATGACTCATCATGGTCTAGCTAGCTAAAGCAGCAGCATATTTTAAAGGTACACAACTCAATTGCTATGCATCATCCCCAGAACTCCAAATGTCAGCCATGGTTTACTGATTATGTATATTAGATATACTGCAAGTGTATCTCCATTTGATGCCTCATCAGATTAACCATTTATAAAGGATGGTATTTATTAAGTATTACAAAGTTTAGAGAAAATTGAGAAATTGGGTTAGACGGTGACAGTAACAAATCCCAGGTCCAATGACGCAGGTGTCATGTGACCTGGGCTGGATATTGGCCAATTAGTTTTGATGTGTATAAACACAGCACAGGCCTGCACTAACACTACACCTACAGACATGTTGCAATCTAGGCATTTTTAGGCTGACAAACACTGAACACCAGTCAAATGAAGATAATCAGGAGGACAGTATGCTCCCCTGTGGTTTTCAGATCTGCTTGATGATGGATGGTTGGATTTTTACAGCTTTGCTGTTGGCAGTAAACCATCAGCAGGACAGAAATAAAAGC
Organism: Forbesichthys papilliferus; assembly: GCA_025399855.1. Lineage (NCBI taxonomy): Eukaryota > Metazoa > Chordata > Actinopteri > Percopsiformes > Amblyopsidae > Forbesichthys > Forbesichthys papilliferus. Next base: position 11,823 of record JAODOY010040849.1, read on the forward strand.
ACTATAAAATATTCAATAAATAAATTAACATAATTGTATTTGTCACTACTATTTCTGTAACATAATGGTTTATTAGCTTAAAATGTTCATATCAACTGTATGATTCAGAGGCCCGTGCAGGGCCGACATCGATTGTGCAAGAAATCTTTACATATGTAAGATTATTAATAAGGGTGTAGGGTTTTAAAATGCCCACCCCAAACAATTCCCCTGTCCCTGGTGCAAATCTGTTTCGGGTCAGGCTCAAGTCCAAGTGACAACTGGGTTTGCAAATTAGCTTATCCCGGGGTCTATTTCTGCTCTCGCTCGCTGTTAATACTCATAAATAGCTTGGTAAATGACATTCTCTATTGCTACACAACAATAATACCTTCTGTTGTTTGCCTATTTGATGTATTTTGACATCCTGAGAAAGCCCTACACTCCTGGCTGGCTGCTTTCTATGTAGGTCACAGTGCTCTTGAGGAGACATATCGGCCAAGTTTAACTTGGCTGATTGATTTCCACACCATTATTCAGCCATGATCGCAGGACTGTTTGCTGGATTTCCATAAGTGTCCATAAAACCCTCAGGAGGTGTACTATGCCATATGGAAGCAGGGCCTAATAGAGCTGAGAGCAACCTGTACTTGGCAGGCCTTTTCATAGCACAGCCATCTTTGGTGGGATGTGTGGAATATGTTATACAGTTTAGGTCAACCTCCTACCAGATATCACACCAAGTCACATTGTTCCTTCCACTAAAAATATTCAAGTCTGGGGAAAACAGTGTCACATTTATATAAACAGGAGCTCAGAAATGTTGTTACAATCTTGTTAAGAGATCAGGTTCAACATTCCCGAATCCAGACAGACTTGTACAGTATGCTTGCAGTAATTGTACTTTGTTTAGACTGCTGGAAGGTGGCAGGTTCAATTTGATATAACAGTATATCTTATAAGACAGACACAAACAATGAGTGCATTCTAAACAAGATAAAAGCTATCCTATAATTATTTTTATTAATTCTGCTCTCTTTAATGAAGATGTGGGGGGATTCATATTTACATTACACATTTTACCCATAACAGCATGCTAATTACCAAAAAGGCTAAATTGCAAATAGGTCATTTTCAGATAAGATTCTTACCTAGTGTTAGACATGATTGTCAAAGATGCCTACAGGTACAGTAGTCCACCCATGAACTTTCGACTGGAAGTCGAATATACTAATCACTCGCAATCCTCCATATACTTATACACATCTAGACTTGCTGTTAGCATTAAGCCTCTTAAAGATACATACTTTTAGAAAAGGGAAACATATAACTCATTTGTTAATCATTAATGTCTACTAGAGTTTACAGAAGAGTATTTGTCTATATTTGCCTATTTAACAACATTGACCTTGTCCTCCAAGTACAATCAATGTTATATATGATGGTGTATTCGGCTCCTTGGAGAGCACCCCAAGCTAAATGCATTACATACGTACATCAAAAACATTTTCTTTGATGGATTGCTTCAAAGTATAACAAATGTACATACTGTATCACATGTGTAATGCAGTGTAGTGTAGTTTTCAAATAATCTTGAAAATAAAATAACATGAAATAAGTGCATTTTGTCTTAAAGAGGTGGAAAAGTCAGAAATATGTCACAAGTCTGCAATTCAGCAGTTACCTGGCCCAGAGAAAGCCGCTGCAGGTAAACTCTACTAGAAACACAAAGAATCCAGGTGTCAGCTTTTAACTGTGCTGCCAAAACCATTCCCGAGGATATTGAAAGAGAGGAATATTATAGGAATGGTCTCCTGGACAAAATGGAAACTATCATTTTGGCCACAGGGGGGTTAAACAACAATTGTAGTGCTAGCTGTGTTGTGCTATGGTTTTTTATGATACCATAAAAATGGTAAAAAATGGTCAATGGTAAAAAAAAAAAAAAACATATTGTTTAGAAGTTAATTTCAGTAGTTGAATATGACATGATATACAATAAATATATGTTGATATGTGTTGATATAAGGGAATACTGCTAATGCAGTATTCAATCATGTGAATGTTCCTTCATAACAGCTTCTATGGAAGGCAGGCAGGCAGGCAGACAGACAGACAGACAGACTGAAGTTTTCTTCACCATATTTCTCTTTGTTCCCTTATGTGCCAAGCCAATGGAAAGTAAAAAAGCAACCTGCATTGCCAAGTAATATACACCAGAAAAAGCTACTGTGATAAAAGAAATAGCTGACACAGAGGTGAAATAGCCTGTACATATTAGCATGACGGTCAATCTGTTTTGTCCTTAGTTCTTCTCCTGTTCTGAAACACCATCATGGGAAGTAAATGAGTAACTGTTGCATTTAAAACGTACAGAGACATGGCAACAGGACATTAAATAAAGAAATGCCGGGAGTGACATGATCAGAACAGACAGCAATAAAATCTAGATTTGCTTTATTTTTCAAACATTGCCTTATTCCCTTCACAGTGAAGCAGAGCAATTTTCTTCTTATTAATGACAATAACACAGTGGTTTTCACACCAACAGTTGTTGGTCAACTTGTTTAGTCATGATGTTGTTTTCATAACAGCAGTCATAAAACCTGTCAAAACAAATAAATAGAATAATGAAATTGAATTAAGAACATGCAGTTAGTAACACGTTAATGCATAAGAAAGTTGTAGCATCATTTATTAGTGCATGGTAAAAAAGGGGCTTTAATCAGAACCACTTGACCAGTATGATTGCATACTTGGAACAAAGGCACCTTTGAGCTGTAACCCCTAATTGGATGAGGACAAATTACCATGGAAACGTTATTAAGAGATTGAAAAACGGCTTTAAAGATGGGTTGCCAGTTGTAAGATTGTTATCTGTAAAATAAGTACTCAGTAGTCAATTGGTAAATCAATGAAAATTGCAAACTTTTACAATGTTGTCATTTAGCACACTTTTATCCAAAGTGACTTGCGTATGAAGGAGAAAATATATGCTAACCACTAACCTATCATGCCCTTTGCCCAAATGCATAAAACATTTACATTTAAGAAGGTCCTGGCTCTCGGGTTAAACGCACATCAGACGTCTCAACAACAGATTATTATTCATATCCCATACGTTATTCAGAAAACGATGCCCTGAAAATATAACACAAAATGGCTGTTGCCAGACCTATTAAAATGTGGATTATTATCATATTTCGAATGATAGCACAATATATGTGTAAGCACATATCAAATGCAAATGAATGCATAAAATATAAGCTTCCTGTGTATGCATACACAAACACAACGCAATGCCAAGCACCTGACAGGAGCCATGGAGGTAAATGGATTAAGTAAAGACAATAAGGACATGGGATATAGTTAATGGGATAGGGCCTAGGTTAATGTACTAAATAAATGGCCTCAAACTATAGCTGCTTTTCAGGGTATGTGTGTTGTTATCCTGTTAAGTAAAGTATTAACGGGAGGGTCAGAGAAAGTAATGAAGTTATTGTTGAGATAGAAGTTCTCCTAACACCTGCAACAGAGCTCAGGGTTGTTTTAGTGTGAACATGGTTGTATTCTAAGCAATGCCTTATTGGCTTCAATTTAGAGGCCTTACAGTCTGCTCCTCATCCGGAGGAAAGAGAAATGTAATAGATGACAGACGCACTTGCCTGTTAGACGCTTGTGAACAGGCATGCATACACGCAAGCTCAGGCTTGGGAAGAATACTGAGATTGCCATTTAGTGTCTGCTCCCACCGGCGTGGTAATTTCATGTTCGTGCTAAAGGGACCAGCAGCAGCTAGGGCTTTGCCGTCTATACGACCGAGGGTGGTGGTGTTGACCTCGCTCAAATCATAGTCAGAATTAGACATGGCTCTGCGGAGACACCGTGGCAGCAGTGGGGAACCGTCAGTGCCCTCTAGGCCTAAGATAGTCTAAAAGTCTATTTGAATTGAATCAATAAATTAATCAATCAAATCTATTAACAATTTAATTTCATATTGTCCCACCCATTCCCACAAAGCCCACCAATTTAGAAATGGGTGGGCTTTGTTATCGCTAACTTTACGACTTTAATAAGTTCCGCCTGGGGCACAGGATCATGTGATCATCTCGGTTACCTAACTAAATGGGGGGAAGGGTACTGTTTTCGGTGCAGTGCTCAGTTGCTACTATGAGGAGGGTGTTTAATTAGCCATGCTATTTTCAATGTAAACATTTTATTGAAAATTTGTCAGTTGAAATAGGAAAAGTAAGACCTATGCTACAGTATATAGGTTATTCCTTTATTTGGTGAGGAATAGCAATTAAAATAATAAAAGTTCAGTTGTGAAGTGACCCCCCCATCAACCACTTAAACAAGAGGAGAAAATGTGTACCAGTAGCATACAGGACTTACATACTCTTTTCCCCGACGGGGAAAGGGCGGTCAGAGGGCCACGGTTGAATAGTCACAGTTCGCTATGTGTGGCAGTAAAGGTGCACATCTATACCACTGCTGAACATATGATGTAGCTGGTTTCTTCCGTTTGCACTTTAAAATTATATGTCTATTTAGCTTAAAACATTCAAAAACAAACAAACATTATAAAGAGAGATTTATATATATGTGAAAGACCTCTATGTACTGCATTGTAGAGATATTTTCTGAAATGAACAGATGGCTCTGGTCCGTAACCTTGTAAAACCACTTTGTACCTCAAGGGACAAAGTGAGTCACTAGCTTCCAGTCTGCCCTCTTTAACCAACACAAGAAGAAGAAGGAGTGTGAGCTACTGTAAATACAGCCATGGCTGGGAACTACTGCCTTCTTGCATCCTGTTGCCCTACTGTCCTAAGTAAAGGATGACTATTTCTTTCCAGCAAATTTTTTAATCACACAAATATTAATTAATTAATATTAATTACTAATATGTTCATACAAAAGTATTTTTAAAAATGACCACTGATTGCACAAATGTGAAGTCTGAGTGAAACCTATTGTCTAAATGCTGAGTCATATAAAACATGACTTTTCGACAAATCGGTTACACTGTTTTAGTGAAACTAGCCTGGTTAGCCAGATCGCTATATACCCAATGCACTGAATACGATACAAAAGCTAGTCGCAACCTAAATGGATTATGCTTGATGCTGACTCAAAGTTTCTTTTAGACTGGTACGTAAACCACTAAATGCAAATGGTGCATAATGACCTTGTTGGACAGTTAATCTCGTGTGTGTGTGTGTGTGTGTGTGTGCCTGTCCGGCAGCTTGACCGTGTTCCCAGCACACGCGTGCTCTGTACAGCTGTGTAGGCATGGGGGTAGCCTATAGGTTGGGGTTCATCAAATGTTCCTTGTTATTGTTTCGCCATGCTGCCACTGTGTGTGTGTGTGTGTGTGTTCTGTTATCTGTCAGGTGGCCTTCTGTGTGCATTAAGCGCCGTGCAAAGCTTGTTCTTCTATTACCTGTTTTTTGTGTTTCTTGTCGTCTGGACTGCATTCTGCCTCCAACACATTACAGTTGTCTGCCAACCATAGCATGCCGCTCCATATACCGTTGATACTGTTTGACTGATGTTTTCATGTTGATCTCTTGCTCAAAACTAGCCAGCCACACAGGAATATATTCTAAAATAGCTGTGTTGTCTGCTCGCAGGTTTGAGCAGTTTATTTTAAATGTGCTGTTCTTGCCTTGATGTTAGGATTACATCTCTTTAGTAGCCTATTAGACTGTATGTGGACCTAATCGGGGATAATGGAGCAGACGCTCTGAAAGGAAGGTTGAAGTAAGGACACCACAATCATCTGGTGAAATGGTGACCCCTAATGGTTTGGAGATGATTTGGCCATTTTATACTCATACCACCTTTAATGTAAAAGTCTGACTAGCTCAAATCCCCGTGGTGACTTGGAAGCAGGCTCCCAGGTTAGAGTGATTGTAATGCTACACACACAATCAATTACAGCATGTGTTGGAACTACAGGAGAGACGTATTGTCAGCAGTGGTGAAACCCAATGTGCTTGTAAACCAACAAAACGTGTCACACATCAAAATAAAAAGAAGGTATTTTATAGTGAAGACAAATGTCCTTTTTACTGTATTAGCACATGGACACGAGGAGGAAATGGAGAACGACAAGTCTGTCTATTTGTCTCCTAATTACCATTGTTTGCTTACTTAATTTCCCAGGGCAGCACTCTGCAGATGGTCACCATTAAACTGTTCAATAAATTCAGCTGTTCAGACATCATTATCCCAGAATGTGCATACGCAATTTGCATACATCCAGGATAACCACGTGCCTGCCTGTACGCTCAAGTCAATGCGCAATCTTTTGCATGCATGAATCTGCACATATTCTGCACATATCATTCATACTGTACATTAGCATCATAGAGTATGTCCGCAACCAAACACCAACAATGTAGACAATGTAAATATTTAAACATATATAAACTACTTCCAACAATACAACATATTGAAATAATAATGTTGATGTTAATAATGTTATGTGATGTATAAAAAATAATTGTTTGAAATATGACACACATACTCAGTGTACACACGTGTCACATACGTGGAATTGTTTATTTTATCCGTGCGGCCTTCTGCTGTCAATATCAATCGATTGATAGGTGTTTGAAAACGTAAGCCTCTATCTTTTAATCTTTTTAGTTCAAATGTTATGTATGTGTAGGAGAGCATAGGCGTAGGTTTGGGTGGTGATGCTGTGGACGTGTCCCTACCAATATTCAGTTGAATCACAACAGTTAGATATTGTTTATGTTTCCGTGTTTCTCTCATCTCTCTTATCTCCGCGTTACCGCACTGTAAAAAACTAAAAATTAATGCCATGTCATGGCATCAGCCAAATTAAATACAATAAAAAGAATCACACTGCCCCTTATGGCGCGGCGAGTTGCTATGGCAACGTCTTTTCAAATGTTACGTCGGAATTCTGAATAGTCACATTCAAGTTAAAACAAGTTGATACCAGAGAGAATGGACACATATTTTAGTATGATAGCGAGTTATATTAGATTGCCTTTAAAATGGATATTCAGATATATACTGTATTTTATCTAACTTGTTTTAATGCTATTAACTTGATAGCATTCGTGTTGCCATATAAAACGTATATTATGTAATGTGGGGTGCACGCTGGTATGTATGATTGGAAGCCCGTTCCCGTCATCATAATGATTCAATTTAAAGCCAGCAAACCCTGAAGTCACTTTTCACATGCCCCATTCTGCCCCTTTACATAGGCTACTGGCACCGGTGTTCTGGTGTTCTGGTCATAACAGGGTTGTTTAACCCTGTTATGCAGCAGCTGGCTGGAATATTGGAAGTCTTGAGATTTATTTACTTTATTTACTTACTGCAGTTTCCACCCCAGATAATGTTATTATTTTCCAGCAGTTTTCATTGACGGAGGGCAAAGCTGGATAAAGCTATGGATATACCAAGCCATTTCACGAAAACGACATGCATTAAGGTATAGGTTTTCCATGGGGAGTAATACCAAAGTCTTTATAGGGTCCTTTATATAATGTCAATGAAAACAAGGTGGGGCTTTTTATATAAGAAAACATCTTGCCGCCGCTGTGGTTTCTGACAGTTATGGTTTCCAGTGCGACTAACACGGACATGTGGAAAGTGTCCCAATAAGACAATGATGCTGCTAAATTTTTCTGAAAGCTGAGATTCTAGGCTAAAAGTTGTCACTATCAATGTTCAAACGAAAACCTACACCCTTGTAGGAGAGTAAACCAACCTAGAGTACATAACATAATGTAAACATTAATATAATATAATATAATAATAATCAGCAGTATACAAAACTGTTACAAAAAAAGTACAGTCACCATGAGCAAACGTTTACAAAATAAATAATGCAAAACACACACACACACAAAGCATGAAACAAAGCATGAAATAGTTGTGAGCAGTGTGTGAACGGTGTGTGCATGCATGTGTGCTTTCCAGGAAATGGGCTGGGAGGGGGGGAGAAAAAGCACAAAAAACACCTCCACCGCCACACTCACAGACAATAACATAAACACTACACAGAAATACGTTGATATATTTTTGGACTTCACTACGTTATAAACTTAGTTATAAACCACAGAACCCTATTAATCCTCTAGGGATACGTTCTGCCTCTTTCACATATAGCTGCAGGTGTGTCAATATGGTGGTTACTTTAATACTGCGACAGGTCAACACATCTCAGAGGCACTGTACCTGTTCCAGCTACGTATAAAGATGTGATTTAACTGGATGTGTCCCTTGGTGAGAGAGATTGTGTTAAGCGGTTATGTCATATGCAAACACATATGACATAAAGAGGGCAGACAAAATTATCATTGTGTTCATTGTGTACTGTATGTCCAAGTTCATATTCAACGGGTGGATGAACAATAACCAGCAAGCTGTAGCTCTATATATATATATATATATATATATATATATA
>JAODOY010040860.1:0-19386 GCA_025399855.1 Forbesichthys papilliferus
TTGTGAATAGATGTGTCTTGAGTATATATATATATATATATATATATATATATATACAGTATATAAGATAGGTAGTGTTTTCGCAGTTCCGACTTGCTGAAAGCTCATTCCACCACTCCGGTACCAAGACGGAGAATAGGCGAGACTTCGATATCGTTGGCATTGTCAGTCGGCCAGCCGAGGTAATAAAACGTGCTCTTTTTGGGGCCTGGAACCTGACCATTGCTTGGAGATAGCTTGGGGCCGTTCTATGTACTGCCTTGTAGGCTAGCACCAGTGTCTTGAATTGGATGTGAGCTGCAATGGAGAGCCAGTGAAGTTCTCAGAAGAGGGGAGTTACATGGGAGAACTTGGGTTGGTTGAATACCAGGCGCACTGCTGCATTTTAAACTTGCTGTAAGAGTCTGGTTTTGTCAAGGTTGAGTTTAAGGTGATGTGTAAACATCCCGGCACTAATATCAGCGAGGCATTGAGAGATCCGGGTCGAGATCTGTGTGTCAGTTGGAGGGAAGGGAAGGTAGAGTTGGGTGTCATCGGCATAGCAATGATAGGACAAACCATGGGCAGAAATTACAGGGCTGAGTGAAGCGAGAAGAGTAGGGGTCCCAGCACAGATCCTTGGGGGACTCCTGTGTTGAGTCAGCAGGGTTTGGACAGGTTTCCATCCCAGAGGACTTGGTAGGAGCGATCTGACATATAGGATTCAAACCAGGAGATAGCAGAGTCTGCAATTCCCAGCTCAGTTAGAGTTGAATGGAGGATCTGGTGGTTGAATGCAGCCGACAGGTCTGAAAGGATGAGGACTGAAGAGAGGGAGGATGCTCTGGCAGTGTGAAGGGCTTCAGTCACCATGAGAAGCAGTCTCAGTGGAAAACATACTGTATATCTACCCATATGCGTTTCATGTTTAACATAGTATATCTACCGAATTTAACGTTACTCAGAATCATTAAATTAAAACTATCTCGACAGGAGGGCAATATATGGACTATAGAGGGAGAGGTTATATTTCCAAACATTCAATGCTCACTTTAAAGAGATGGTTCTACTGGAATAGAACATAAGCACCAGGCTAAATTATGTGGTGTGTGTGTGCGTGCTTGCAGGTGTTTGCGTGCACACACACACACACATGGAATATACAGTAGTCTGCTTTGTCAGTGTCAGTCTATTGCGATAGTTCCAGTCTGCTTTCCTCCACTACTGTATATCTTTCTGCCTCTTTAGCTCACTTTCGTTTTCTCTCAGTCTGACTAGAGAAGTCACGGCAGCTCGGCTGAAGTGTACTCGATCTGATAGTACTGTAAGAAGAAATATGGAAGTAGAGACACCGTTGAATACTCCTAAATATCATTGAAATGTAATTAAATAATACTGTATATGTATAACTTTATTCTTCAGTTAATAGAATGTTATTACTGTAAATTGTAAAACTAGAGTAGCACAATTGCATTTATTGGGAGGTCAACTTAGGGTGCTTAGGGTACATGTGGGACATAAGGGAAATACATGAATATCACTGTATAATATTTGATTGTTTAAATGCTTAGATTCTGAGCATGTAAAATGTTTTGAACATAATAACATATAACATATAAAAACAAATAATAATAACATAAATAAATACATTTAATTTACAGTAAATTATAAATGTCTGTTTGCCTTTTGACGGTCAAAGGTTTCAGATTATCAGATTGTATAATCTATTGTATAATAATCATAATTTATTTTGTTTATCATTGCAGTATGTATTCAATTCAAGTGGTGCAGTGGTAGAGCGGTGCGGTAGGTGATCAAGAACTCGCTGGTTTGAACCCCGGTAGCTCCTCACCAAGTGTCGAGGTGTGCTTGAGAAAGACACTTCATTCTAACTGCTTCCGGTGGTCAGGTGTCTCCTTGCATGGCTGACATCGCCATCGATGGGTCAATGTGAGACAAATAATGTAAAGCGCTTTGGATTAGTGCAGTCTATTTACCATTATTAAGTAGACTATTTAGCAGGTAATCATATTCCTCCCATTGGGCAAGCAAAAAAGTCAATAAAAAGCACATCGGTGAAAAAATGAAAGAAACTTTGGGAAGGGACAGTGGGAGAAATCCAACACATCCAGGGGTGCGTTTCCCGACTACGTTGGCAACATACATGGTTGGAACTACACAGTTGCGATGCCAGTGTGCAAGTGATTTACGTAGTACGATGCATCGTTAAACGACACAGGTGTTTCCCAAAACCATAGTTCCAGCGAACGTTAAATTATCGTTAAATTGTGTCGTTCGAACTACAGCTCTCGAGGTGAAGCATAGTTCGTGGTGATTACATCATAAACAATAGAAGATACAGTTAAATAGGCATGTCTATCTAATCTTGCCATAGGAAAACAGTAGACCTAAGTGTTTTGAAAATTGTACATCATTGTAAAAGTCGTCCTACTTTTAAATGTAGTCTATTTCTCAATAGGTCTACATGAGTAGACTGTAGTTGCCTACAGTTCACTATAGGTTATAGTTCAGTTAAAGGATCAAAACAGATGGAAAAGCATCACTTTTGTCCATTTATCTCACATACAGATTATGTCTGTTATTCTAATCTTAGTTAAGTAGTGCTTTTGTTGCTGTTATTAAAAGAAGAACTCATTGCTAGTGTTTTGAACAAGGGTTATTGAAAGAGACTATCAATCACGATCACGCACGTATCCAATTGAGCCACTGACATTGCTTTGAAGATTTTTGGCCATAAATTAGGCAGGGTAAATATTTGAAGTATAAATAATATAAATGTTTAAGCTACACAAAGTGTATTTCACTGAATGCAATGTATTGCTAATAGTTAATCCTTCTAGAATAAAAAAAAAGTAAAACAGAACTTTAATTATACCAACAGGAGGGCTCGAACCCATAACCTTCATGTTGAGAGGCCAAGACACAAATCACAAATCACTAATTGCCTGGGTTTAGATTAAAATCGTATTCCTATTATATTAAAAAAATATTCATTATAGTTTATAGTTTATTGTTATTGTTTTTGTTTTACTGTTATTATCGTTTCTGATAGGCATACTCATTTTTGAATGATTGTTATAGTTGTTGTTATAGCCTATTGTAGTTTATGAGCAAGTTGCCTAGATAATAATTTTATAATTTCATATAATCACAACTGCCCTAGGCTATTAAATTCAGGCATAACATGACAAAGAATGTCTATTTTTGCAAATTTCCCGCTGTGAAAGTCAGACCAAACACATCTGGAAACATTGTAGTTCGAACTATGGTGGTTGAAACCAACATAGTTCAAACCATTGTCGTACTAACATAGTTCGGATGGATCTGCTCTAAGTTTCATTCTGTGAGATATGCTTTTCAATACTTGCTTATTACATATCATGTGCACATCACGCCATAAACTTACTATTCTCATCCTTGAAGCCTTTGACAAATGAACACAAATTATCAGGACATTTCAGAATAATATCATAACATAATCAGTTGGAACTGTGACGTAGGTCACTCTAAACCTTAGAATATGCTACTGATAAACTCAACTATTGTAATTACTTAAAAATGATTGCGCACTTTAGGAAAGCAGCCAACCGATTCCTAGAAACCTAATAAATTCTCGTAATCATAATTTCAAGCAACAATTGTAGTTATCTAAGAGTAATGTTTAACTACTCTTGAGACCCTGTGTTCTCATGGGGATATTAAATGCTGGACATCCTGCACTGTTTTCTTCATTCTGCTTAACCTGCTTAATAATTTGTGTAAAAACAAGATGGCGTCAATATCAACAAGTCTAGTGACTCTTACTTAAATAGCCCTTAATCACATTACAGCTCCTTCTCCCTGGGCAAGGAAAAAATCTGTAAAAACTGAAAAAAGAAAAAACATTTTAAAATGTAGTGCACCACACACCTTATCTCTCTTTTGACTGTTACCTCTTTGCATGTCAGTTGAAATTCCAGCTATCTAGGTCCCTGGTTTTATTGAATAAAGAGTAAGTTGATATATGTTATAGTTTCAGAGCATGTGGTACGGCTGTGGTGAAGCCAAAGCCCTGATACACCCTTTTCACATTCACTAAACTATATTTAAAATAGGCATAAAGTCAGCTTACCCAGTAAAATTAGTCTAAAATAGCAAACAAATGAGTTGCTAAAGATAATATTTATTTTAGGAGAGCTCCCACATTTTACTTTAGTTTGAAACAGGACTAACATGCCTATCTTCTATCGCTAGTATCTAGTATTGCACAATCAGGGCAGTTTAGAGGCAGTACTATATATAAAGGAAATGCAAGTGAAAGGGAACGTGTTCTTTTGGAGGCAGTTCAACTATTTCTAACCCACAAAAAGCTGAACAGTGATTTTCCTCTCATCTCTTAATAGCATTTTGGCACAGTAAGGAGATGGAAGTCAACTGGACAGTTCTGCAGACAGATCTGGATGTATTTCATATTTCTGAGGAGTTTGGATTTCTCCTTAAAGAACCACTTGTAAGTCTTGTTTGTGCTAAATAACTATTTGAGCTAATCTTATCTTAAACAAGAGTCACAATGTTTATACAGTATCTTGAAAATATATTCTACTATTCCAACTTGTATTCATTTTCCGATAACACAAAACAAACACTTTTATAAAGTAGCTTGTAACAATAATTTAAATCACTGATCATCATCGTCATTATATAGAATTATATCAGCTACACATGTTGAGACTTGAGACTCAGGATTGGTAACTGTAATCATTAAACTAAACAAAAAACTGTCAGATTTGAGTTCCTTGCTTTATCTGTAAATGCAATATATCAAATTTTGAATGTCAAGCCTGAATGAAAATCACATGAGAATCACACATGGCCATGGAGTTCATGTGGGTTTTCTGTAAGGGAAGTTGGGACATTTAATAAAATACTAAAAGCAGTCAATTTACTAGGGAATAATCAGTTCTATATTCTTTTTTTTTAAACATAGATTTAAATACATACCTTGAACATTTATATAATCATAGGTGTGTTTGTCTTGTTTATATATTCAGTATATACTGCACCATAAATTGTGTTTTTTATGACAAAATGCACTTTTTTATAAAAATCTGGATTTTATGGTCTAAAAATCGCTCTACAGACATATCCATTAAACATTGGCGTAGGACTTGGTTGTTTTCCAAAATTACTCCTCATCTTAAATCCATATCATCTGCTTGTGCATCATCAAATCAAAATGATAAAGTGAATGTTAATGGAGCCCCCTCTTAACCCCTCTCCTCACTTAGCTCAATGACTATACGTTTTAACATTTTTTGCGCAATGGCTGGAGACAGGCTCAGTGCTGGGGTGCACTGTATATAATTTCTTGTATATTCATAAAACACAAACATCTATTACTTTCTGTAGGCTGACCTTCCAGAATACTATCGGGTGTGGATGGACCTAGCCAATAATGTGAACCACCTGATTGAGTCGTGCCAATTAAGGGATATTGTTCATAAGGTACATTGCCTGCAATCCTTTTACATGTTTTGTAAAACATTTGACAATTTCCCTTACATTGATAGATAGATGCCGACAGTAGCTTATTTTGTTGTGTTGTAGTCCTAAAGTGTAAAGGAGTTGCAGATGCATAATTCCAATAAAGTATTCATCAATATAAATAGCATTTTGTCAGGCGAAAATGAAAATGTATTTGAGCTTAATTTACTAAGGAGCAGTGTCATCCACATGGAATATTTAACCTGAATTTGAATCTCACAAAGGTTATCAACATTTTTATACCAAAATTAGTTTTGTAACTTGTTCAGAACTCCAAAAAACCTTGTGTAATGTAAGGGAATGTTTTTGCAAGGAAAACAACTTTGAAGATGGCCTAGGGAGCTACTGTAGGGTATAAAAGGTTAAAGGTGTTATTTGCAACAATGGCCTGGCCTAGTGTTTTGGAAGAAGGGGGGCACAAAGGGAGAAATATAATATAATATTATAATTTCTATTGTATTGTATTATATTATATTAAAATATTTTTATTATCCATATATCAGAGTATAGTAATAGCATGTCGATAAAATGAAGAGTGTCTGTTTGCTGCAGATGCCTGTCCTAAATCCCAGTCATCTGAGGAGCCACCGAGAGTTCAGGCTAGCTCACCTGGCATTGGGATTCATCACCATGGGTTACGTGTGGCAGGAAGGACACCGCTCACCTGCTGGGGTAACACCTACTTCTACTTTACATGCCCTCCAGAAATGCTCATAGATTAACTAACGTGTAGTGAGTCCATGGATGGTTCCTGTGATTCTATGATTCACAGACTCTGCCTAGGGCCTTGGCCATTCCATATTGGATTGTGTCCCGCAGGTTAGGTCTCCCGCCTATCTTGACCTATGCAGACTCAGTCCTGGCCAACTGGAAACTGCGGAATCCAGCAGGGTGAGTAATGATCGCCGATACACACCCTATTGTGAAGGTATATGTCTGTCAGCATGGTTATTGCACACAGTGTGACGTTTATTTTCTTTCATTATTTTATTGCAGGGAAATTGAAATCGAGTAAGTGTACAGTAAGACGTGATACTCTTTATTTACCGTTGTGTGTACAGGTGGAAATATTTCAAATAGTTTTGTGTGGCTTAATTTTAAGGAACATGGACCCAATTTTCTCATTTCCTGGTGGTGAGAGCTGCAGAGGATTTTTCATGGTGTCATTATTGGTGGAGAAAGCTGCCAGTTTGGGGTTAAAGGTAAAGCAAAAAGCTTTTTGGTCAGTGGTTGTGCTTCCTCTTTATGACCTATGCTTTTTTTAACCTTGTCCTAAATTTGTGCTTGATTGTACTTGAAGCTATACTAAATCTACCTTAGTGTAGGTGGGCGGCAGTGGCACAGTGGTAGAGCAGGGCGACAGGTGTTCTTGAGCAAGGACCTAAGTCTAACTGTCACACAACGGTGGAGATGTGGCGCCTTGCATGGGTGACGTCTCCATCGGATTATGAATGGGTGAATGAGAGGCAACTGTAAAGCTTTTGGAGTAGCCGGAGCGTTGGAAAAGCGTTTCCATATAAATGCAGTCCATTTACCATTTATACTGTAAACACATCTTCATCCATGCTGAGCCACACATGTTCTCTGTTTCAGTGGCTAAAGGTACAATCATCAATTGCAAGAAACACAAATCAGCTCACTGTTTATATTCAGCGTTAAGAGTGCATGTGAATGTGTCTATAGGGGGAGGGGTAAATGTGTGCTGCCTCAGAGAGGAGTAGAGAGGCGTTCCTGCCACTCAGCACTGGGGTGCGGTAATGGCAAGCACTCACTAGCTTCGGTACCATGGGACAACTTAAGTGCATTCAGAATTGGCGAACTGAGGCGAACGTTTGCGGCGAAGGTGTTGGTTTTAAACATGCTAATTTTAATTATACCATTTTGTATAACATTTAAACTGTCACCCTTCGTCCAGCGTCAACGTGTGTTTGCCGAGAACTACCAGTAATCTGACCGTTAGCTTCTGCTTATGTTAGCAAACATTCTCAAACATTTTCTCAAAACAAACAGAAACAGTTTGTATATGTTCGTAACCATTCTCAAACGTTCGCTATGTTCGCCAATTCTGAACCTCACCTCTTGATTTTGCAAGATTTTGCTAACAAAAATGTTTTTTTCTTTTTTAAACACACATAGGTAAATCCAGACGCAACTTCAGTAAAAGGATTTATTGTCATCTATTCTTTCCTTTGTGGCTGTTTACATTCATCGTCCATCCACAGGGATCTCTAGAGGTGATGCACGCCATAGACACGCGTGACCTGGTCGGCATCCGTAAAGGTCTACGTAACGTAATCCTGTCTCTGAAGAAGATGAAGGACACCTTTCAGCTCATGCATCGTATGCTACTTGCACTGTACATGTAATGCATTCATTCATATTAGGTGGCTCAATTGAAGACAATGAGATAATTAGACGAACCGGTGATCTGCCCTTAACAGAGCATGTGGACCCAGCTGCTTTTCATGGAACCTTAAGAATATTTTTCTCCGGGTAAGATGAATTGATGATGCTGTTTCTCATATGCAAAAAACCCCCACAATGTTAAAAACATTTCTGAAAAAATCATTTATTCTCACGGTTTGCATGGATGTAATAATTAATATATAGACTATAATGTGTTTTAATCGGAAATGTTTATTGCTTGTACAAGAACAACATCTAGAATATTAAGATACCTTCAGCCTAGGCTCATAATGCTTGTTGTTTTCCCTGCATTTCCATGAATATAAAGCCAACATCTGTGCTCTGCTGCTTCAGGTGGCGAGACAACCCAATGCTTCCAGGAGGACTTCTGTATGAAGGTGTGAGCCAAGAGCCAGTGTTATTATCTGGTGGAAGTGCAGCCCAAAGTTCAGCCATTCAGTGCTTTGATGCGTTACTCTGCATCCGGCATGAGGATGACACAGGTACATATAGGTCTCTCAGTAACGCCTTGCGTACAATTACATAATCTTCAGGGTGACACAAGTGAGACGTTTAATTGTCCTCAATCTTATTGTGCTTTGTCCTTTTTGGGCTACCATCACCACTCCATCCAGGAGCTTTTCTAACACGTATGAGAGACTACATGCCCCCTGCTCACCGCCAGCTAATAGAAACTCTGTCCAGTTTTGTTTCTCTGCGGCAGTTTGTCCTGTCCCGCTCCAGTCCAGGGCTGTGCCAGGCCTACAACGCCTGCGTTTTGGCGCTGCAGGACCTGCGGAGTTACCACCTTTGCGTCGTGGCCAAGTACGTGGTGGTGGCCGGTAACAGTGCCCGTGCCGCTGGCTGCCCCTGCAGAGGAGCGGGCGTGGAGCTGGATGCCACGGGCACCGGCGGGTCCAGCCCCATGGGTTTTCTGAAGAGCGTCCGCGACGCCACACACAGAGCACTCATCCCACACAGGTGGTCCGAATCACTGGATCTAGAAATGTAACGACTACAGTGCAATCCACCTGCATAACACACTGAATAACACAGTAAATGTCCACATGTACTGTATAACATACAGGACATTGCACTGAATATCAACTAGGTTTTGTTTATTAATTGTGTGTCTTTAAAAGAGTAAAGTAGATATCATTGTTTGGTGTAAACAGTTTACAGTAACGCTTAATATATACAATGACTAGTAAAATATCCTACTAATACAATCATAACTAATGTATTGGAAGGACAACCAGTCTTTATGCCCGGGGATCTTTATCCTGCAGCCTTAATTAAGTAACCGTGGGATATTTCACGGTATTACTGATTGCTGACATTTCACTGTTAGAGTATTGCACTTTTTATTTGTGCCGAAGTATGGACTGTGGTTTCTCACGAAATAATTTAGCCTGTGTGGCAAGAGACTGTAAGCTGGGGGGCGCCTCCAAAATAGGTTGATACTGTAATTTCCTCACCTTAACCGGTAACTACATTCATCCACCATTCAGTTTCATTGCTTCTCATGAACACACTTTTAATGTGAAATTAGAAATTATGACTCAGAAGTATATTTTTAAGATAAAGTGGTGGTCAGCGAAAGAAAATGCATATCCGGTTCTGCTGTGTGAATAATGTATATTATTATTATGTTAATATTGAGGTGCAACTGTAAAGGAAACTTCAGAGTCAAGCAGAGTTATGTGTGCCTATTACCATACTATTATTATTATTATGTATTGCCATACAAAGACACAGGAGCATTATTTTTTCACTTTAAATTCAAAAAAATTTAATTGTTAAGTAAAAACAGTAGAAAAATGCATAATATTGCACATAATCCATAAATTGCACTTTTATCGGGATAAAGACATTATTTTTGCATGGAACAATTGTGAAAGAGGGAACACAATTAAATAAATGTATTGGAATCAAATAATGAATATCTAAGAATGGCTTGTGTGGCTTCCTGACTTTTATATCTATATAAATAAATAAAGCATGCACTTTTTTTAAGTCAGCTACCAAAGCTACATTTGTTCTCTGCTACACAAATATAGATTGATCTTGCATGTTTAGTGCAAAATTGCTTATTTGGGTTGCTTGGGTAGGCAGCTGTAATATAAATTTGGTAAGAAAATGCAACTGTATTTATGTAAGAAGCACAAATTATTTACCTACGCTTCTCATTTGTATTTAAAATTAATATGAAAATAAAGTATTCCATGGGAAAGGATTATGACGAATGTCATAACTATAACAAATAATCACGTTACTGTGTGAAACAATTTCAACCTCCATAGAGTCAAACAGAATTGTCAAAATATAATTTCCTTATTCACTAGAACTCAAAGAAACAAAGTAGTGTCTCTATATTGTCTTAGAAAATACTCAAAAAAAAAACAAGTTAACAATTCTAATTCAGCCCACTCTATTCCTTCTGCATGTAAGGAATTGTACCAGCGTTACAATGAGGGACACATAGTTTCAAACAGTAGTGGGTTTACCAAGTGATGAAATGAGAATATAATATTAACGTGAATAAGAGGGTAGCTAATGAAGTGTAACGGTTATTAAGAAAACACATTAAAGCTACAATGGATAACCTGACATATCGGTGGCACTCTGGTCATGAAATGCAAATACACTGTTGTAGCTATATATTTGAATTTCAGAAGACCTTTTTAATATTTTACAGTGGTTTCAGAAATATTTTCAAGTGTAACTTTCTCACACACAAACACACACACGCACATACACACACACAAAAAGCCCTCTATGGGTCAGTATAATTCCCGCCAAGTGCACTGGAAGGAAGTAACAGTTGTGTCAGAATACCAAAGGGGTCACATGAAATGCTACTGGGGTTTCTCTGGGGTCTGTGGAAACTAATGACAAAACTGATGACAATTGACCTTGGCCAAGCCCCTCCCCTTTCACTTGTCCTACCTAGTTACTGTAACTAGGTAGGCTCGCTATAGTGTCACCTGCATCGAAATGGGTGTGCAGGTAGAGGTGTAGTGTCACAATCAGATGATTGACAGTGCTAGTTTGGTGTCAAAAATACAACATTTTGCGCTATAGCATCTTCGTCGTGTCAGACCATGTCTTAGTGCAGATGGAGCTCTGTGTGGTAGTTTACGAGCTTTCAGTGAAGGCGCTATTAGCACAGACTTATTCAAAATCACACTCGCCATGTTTGCGTATGTTACAGTATGTTTGCCTTTTTCATGGATCATTTAACGACTAACCTGGGCGGTATATGGTACTATAGCGATGCCATGTACAATATGCGCACTTGGCGACTTTGCACCTCCTGAACAAGGACATCAGTTTCCTCCTGCGAGAAGCTTTTCTGACAAGCTGGTCTAGACTTTTACGTTTCATTGCGAATTTGGCCTTTTGCCTCAACAGAGAGAATACTTTTGAAAGGGAATGAGAAGAGCTTATTTGATTGGCCGTAAATGAAACCCCCCACTACATAATTTACCACCGCCATATGTCCCAAACGAAAAATGAATTGGCCACACTCCTCCACTTGCAACATTACAGGGAAACTAGGGCCCAAAATGATTCCCAATGCATATACTGTAGGTAATGTAGGTAGAATATAGAGCATTTAGCTTATTTGTTAGAAATGTCATAGATGACAGCTATCTGTGACTGAAATGCTTTCTGAGAAAATGTGCTGTTTGAGCCCTCACATTTTAGATTTTGCCAGCTACGTGAATATTTCTGACAAATCATAGCCTCTATTCCGTGTCTGATGCATCAAATCTACCTTGCTTGTTAATCACATGAATTCTCACATACAGTATCTACAACAGGTTTGCAATGGGCTTCACGATGGCAAACCAAGGGGCTCCTTTTGAGCTGCTGATTTACAGTATCTTGCTCTCTTTAATTCTGTTTTAGCTAGCTGTTACATCAACCTTAAATCCTGGCTACAACATCTTAAAATTAAAAGATTGTGTTGACACAGTGATATATATAAAGATAGAGGGATCAAGTTGAAAAGATACAGTAGACAATATCATACTGTATGGAGAGAGGGGGAAGTATGTCCAAACCATTGTACACTTACATTCACTTCTCATGCAGCACCATTCAAACGCATGCATATGTGTTTATAGGCTTTGAACTGCCATATTTGTTGTGAGGGACATACTGTTCTGATTACGGAATGCCCAGCTGTGTTTAGGGGAAAAGGAAACAGTGATATGTGAGAACAGCGCTCTATCATATTATGCCTTTTTCCCGCTTTAGTCAAATGCTTGTGCTTTGCTGAAGGTGGTGCTGATGTCCATTCAAACTGTACAGCGCCACTCAACTGGCCCTGCAGTGCGGGTCTTGTTGCCGAGTAATATTCTCTATAGGTGGGAAAAGACCAAAGTTGTGTTGTATTGGCAAATGCAATTCAAGAACAGGAATGATAAAGTGTATTCTTCAGCCGGAGTATAAAACCAATGTACAAATATAGCCTATGCAATGCCTAACATGTATAGCTGCTGCTTACCTTTTTGTGTATATGTTGGTCCTCTCCAGCAAACATGTAAAGAAGGTTTTATAAAAGATAAACCTTCATGAGAAAACATTTTTTCTTTGTGTTTGCCTTCCATAGCGGACTCCAGATCCAGGATCCAGACTGAATAGTTCTACTGGTTCTCCAGAGGAATATTTCATTGAATAGTCCATGTTTTCGATTGTGGAGGCAAATAAAAAGAGTTCAATCAATATTCCACAGCTTAAGTGTTTTATTTTGTTTTGTTTGGTCAGGTTTGTGCTCCCTCACAGAAACCACAGTTTCCAGCGAGCATGCTTTTTGGACTCTGTTTTGTTCTTGCGTTTGGGTGTTGAGGTGAACACCTCATTGGGGTAAGGCAGGGCAGGGCATTGTGGACCCTCCTGGGGACAAAGTCTCTTTATCAAGGGCTGAAGCTTGTCCTCTTGCTGCTTAAAATCTAGCTCCACGCTGTCAGGCACGCACACACACACACACACACAGAAAATGACATGTTAGGTGCATGACAGCAATTATGAACAGCATCCATAATATGCATAACTGTTTATAAGAAGCTTTCTTTGTCAAATTCCTATTTTCTCAGGTTACAAATAAAAAGAGTGTTTTGTTACTAACACAACTGTGCACACAATTGTGTAGCTTTACGGGGAGGGTTTCAAACAAGGCCAAGTCTATGAAATACATTGTGGAGTGCATCTTTAAACCTAAACAAATTTCCATTTTAACATCTATGAAAACACAATAAACAACTTGTGTGTAGTGTGTAAATTATACTGTATATTTGCCACCAAATAAAAACATTATTTGATTAAGATGTGACCATTTATTTGGTGTTAGCTTTCTTGGACCAGAAACAGCCAGGCACTGCCTGAAGCTGCATCCACGCATCTCCTTCTGCTGTACATAGTAAAATCCTCAGAGTAATTATATTGCAGCCCCTCTGTATTTTGTATGCATTTAGCCAGAAGGCTTTCCCAGGGCACCGAGGAGAATGTGGGTTGGTAGACACATCACTCATCAGTCATTTGCCAGTGTAATCCCAGGCTGGTCATCTGAATTTGCACTGGCCCCCACCAGATTAATTATTCCAGGACTGGGAGTGATGCAAGGCTTAATCCAACACAAATAAAAACACTGAGAGGCCAAGCGGTCCCTGATTTGCAGTTGCTGTTCAAACACAGTACTAGGGATGAATGTAGGATAAGTCATCATACAACATAATGCTGTGAATGTATTGCTATTGATTTTATTTATTTTTTTATTAGGAGAGTATTACAAACCCTACAAAAATAACAGCCAAGAAGAAAGTCAAGGCACAGCAAATACCAAACCTTAAACAATAATATCTGAGCATAACATTTCCAGTTCCAGTTTAACAGGTTTATCAGTCGCAAAACAGAAAACGGTAACTGTATGTATAATATTTTGTGAGTTCTCCATGTTCATTTTTCACATTCTTTATAAAGTCAGGATACCTTCTAGTATTCTAGTCTCTATAAACATATCTGCATATCTGTAGACAGAGGCACAATATTTTGCTATTAGAAGTTCGCTTTGCATTTGTAGTTCTTTTGCAAATATTAGCTAATTAGAGAGCTAACCGCAAGAGGCAGAACACATTGGTCGCAAAACAATCTCAGAAGAAACGGCAATATCATGTGATGAAGATATTGCTTTAATATTAGCTTTTAAAGGTTTTAACCTGCATTTGCGAATACAGTACAATATCGGTTAGATTATCTTATCTCAGCTCCAACTCCATTCTCCCGTCTCAAGTTACAAATTGAACTGTAAACAATGACCAGGAGACAGAGGAGGATATCCGCTGGCTACATCTTCTAAGATTGCGTGATTTCTGACAAAATATTATAGCTGGATAACTGTATTCTGCATACTGGCATAACCATGTATGTGATTGTTCTAACAGTCAGCATATCCTTTCACTTTTGATTCTACCATCATAAAACGAAGAATGTAAGAATATTTGCCCACATCTAATTCCTGTTATGGGATGATAACCGGAGAGACCTCAACATGCCATAGGACAGAATATAGTGACAGCACGATTCTTGAAAAACTAGGACAGCATACTGGACAGGACAATTAGCAGGTTTGGAGTTCCATTGGCTCAAAGGGGATCAATTAGGACCCACTAACGTACGTACATAAGGCCTATATTCTCCAACATTATCTCTCCTCTGGATAGCGCATTAACAGGCTACCTTTAGGCATCAAAGGGTTGCCTGCATCATCACCACAGCAACAAGCAACACACCTACCAAACATTCACAAACTTTTGCCTTTTACATTTTTATCGCCAATGTCAATAAATTGTGGAATTACTGTATGTCTAAACATTCTAAATAATGCGTTCTATGCAGCCTTAATGCGTAATCATTCTCTCTACTGAGAGTGGGAAGGGTTCTATTGATGTACTCTTATTAAATTCAGACATTTATTTTGAACCCTACCACTCTATGGATTAGCACCAAGTAAAATACGCTGCCATTGCCAATGGTTGACAATAAGACAGATCTAAAATGACAATGGCTTTATACTAAACAGAAGCTTTAGGGTAAAACCCATGTTTACTCCCATCCTGCTCGTAGCTACCCTAAATCAAATGTACTTGTCATGTCTTAAAACAGCAGGCCGAAGAGAGAAGCTGAGAATCACAGCAGCACAATGCACCACAGAGTGGTCTTGCCACTTATTAAACAATTAATCACTTGGTGGATCGCTGCAATTACTGTATGCTGTGGAGGACTGCTTCTCCGGGAAGCCTAAGGCAGCATTGTGTTATGTGGGTGGCTCCAGGGAGCAGGTGCTTTAGCAAACAGAAGCCCTGGATCTAAGATCATCGCTCTGCACAAACAGACTGAGATGGCTGGAGATTCAGAGGCTTTTCTGAGGCGTTCAGCAAGGCAGATTAATCATCTCTTTAGCTATGCTCTGCGAGTAGCTGTGATCATTGGTGAGACGTTTGTTTGACTGCGGCCACGGTGAGCTAAGCCATTCAATGAGCGTCGCTCATGGGAGGGGTATTTGTTACTACAAGACCCCATTTGCTCTTCACCAATAAATGAATGCCTGTGCGGCGTGGGCTGCTATTCACTGTTATGATTTCCTTAATTGATACATCTTATCTTCTGGGAATTTTCCTGTTAATAACATTTTGACATTTGCCATTCGTGATTCCATTTCAGCTGTTAACTGATACATATATCGACGGTGCACTCATTTAAGGCACTAACATAATGGTGATGTATTCTAAAAGGAAAGGGTCTGGTAGCATACTGTAGAATGACAACTTCAAACTCAAAACAAAGCACCTCTCCCTTCAATGCAATAAGGACAATCCCTCAGAAGCTCTGCCCCACACATTGGAAACACATTGCTAAGGCTAAGGCATTGTTGCCCTAAGTGGTGTTGGCACATACAGAGAACAGTAAGCTAGTGGACTGCAAAGTGATATTTGGTAAATTTGACAAAAAGTGTATTAGCTTGCAATCGCTTACTATACCTACGTGGAACATTGGTATTGCAGAAGCAATAGGAAACACAAATTAGACCCAAATAAAATGTGATAATATTCCACAAGCAGACCGTTTAACTCTCACAATAGAAGATGGTGTGTGCTAATTAACTCATTCCAAGATCATGTAATACTTTAATCAAATATGAATTTGTCTTTTCATTGCTAGCTCAAAATTCAAGGCAGCGCAGAAAGCAATAACATAAAAGATCCTGTTTCTTTTTTTATTAAAGACGATGAAAATTCCTATTTTACATAATCCACACACCACAATAACAATATCAGCCTTTACTACATTGTTTTGGTTTTCTGAGATTGTAAATTGGCTCAGAATTATGCTACTGCTACACCGTTTGCGAATTATGAACTACTAATTCATTCATATTGAAATCTACTTTTAAATGAGGGCAGACAGTCTGTGAATCGACAACTCTTGAGTCCTCATCTGCCGTGGACAGTTTATTTAAAGTTCTTTATGTGGTGTGCTGTTGTTGGTCAGTCTGTTTACAAGACTGCAAACAGACAACTGTATATCTGTCTGCATCGCCGTGATGTGTGTGAGGGGCACAACACTTTATGTAGTACATACTTTCCTCCATTCAACCTAATATCTGTTTCTTCCTTGTTTCCCTCTTCTCTCTTTGTCTCTCCATCTTCCTCTCTGTTTCTGTCTCGCTCGCTGCTACACGTGCGCCCAATTTGTAGCACTGATGTATGAGATGGTACAGCAAAGACGGTGGGTGGGGACTGTCAAGGGAGAGCGGGATTCTTGGTAAAGGCCCTTAGATTGACTACCTTTGCTCAGCAGCAGCTGGAGTGAGCAGAATTTATTGGACATATTGGGAGCTGTCACGCTACTCCGGAATCTCAGCCGATGGTAATCTTGGTTGTGGCATCGCTGTCCAGGTCGCACGGAATAATTTGTCCACACTGCCCTGTTCTTGACTTGATTTAATTTACCTTACTGTACTCCAGGCAAGCTCATTTAGAACACACACACACACACACACACACACAGTGGTGAAGCCAGCAAGGTGATTATTGCTGCCCTGTCAGCATTTTTGCTTCACCGGCACTATTAACTGAAGCTCCAGTCATCTAATCATGCAGCACGATGTGCGATGCATTTCACTTTCTGTGAGAGTGAGACAATACAAAATGGTTCGTCCTTTTGAATGCTTGGTGGTTGTTCTAGCCTTGCTGTCTTTGGGCGTGCTTCAGCTACACTGTGTTGGCGAATACAAAGTAGCACTATTTGCCGAATTCTAGTTATATTTACTGTTGCTTTGGCAGAGATAGATAGCGCTGTGATAGATTGCCACTCTCTGCTTGCCAAACACAGGCCTGCTTTACTCAAGGGCAGTTCCAAATCATTTGGAGCCATGCAATATCGTGCTGATGATATATAGAGAACAGATGAAATCATAATCTTCTGCTTTGTATACACTCCAATAAGAATTCTTTGCATCTCCGTTGTCAATATTTTACCATTGCCCCTGGACCATGTTTCCCAGATTGGCAGAAGGCAGTATAGATTTTTTTTGCTGAGTCAAGTGGAAACTTCATTAACATGCAGAACTGTATGTACTGCACTGTATATGCTTGTCTCATTAAGGTAAGTTCTGTGAAATAAGCAATACTTAAGTCTAATGGCTATTGCACTTTTACTGTATTCTGTAGCTTCTGCCTTGGGTCGCAAAAGACAAAACGAATGCTATCCTCCGTAGATTTAATCAGTTAAGTGAATCAAATGTGGTGTATTAATAAGCAGCATAATTTCAGCTTAAGGACATGGTAATATAACCATTACATTAGCCTAATAACAAATAATTAAACTAAACTAATCAAGGCCTTTATACTGACTAATATCTAATGTTAAACTAATCTTAAACTGAAAAGAAGATATATATTTTTTCTCCATATTATAACAGTTGTAGTAGGCTACTGTAGCTATAATGGGAGCTTCTACTTACATTGCATTATAACATATTTCACTAAACTTAAAGTAAGCCTTAATTCATTTTATCTGCCTGTGAGATACCAGTGGCACTTATTGAGTTTATTGACCTGGCTGTTATTGATGGGGAAATACTTTGAGTGGAAGAGAAATTGCTTTTCTAATTTGACAATTACGGTGGCATTGATTGATATACTTCTTGCATTCAGGCAATAAAATGCTTTTTATTTCCTTCCTTGATCTGCGCCAACAATTTTCTGTTTGCATTTGATATTGATAATGTCAATGTCTCTGTAGAGGAAGTGTTGCTTTGCAGCAGCTGGAAAGTCCAGATATTTTCTCTAACATTACATACATTGGGGAAGTCCTATTAGTAGCGATTACGTGAGGCGAATGGCGTTCAGCATTGGAGTCAGATAGTTAGTTGGAGGAGGGGCATATTGACACTGTGAGTGCATGTTTCACACCGCCGCTCTGCTGTTTAGTGAATAGAGGGACAGGTGGAGCTCTGGAGCAGGGGGCTTTCAAATGGTGGTGAAAAATGACATAAGGTCACGATTTTATTTCCCACGCACCATTTCTACAGCTTTCTGGTCAGAAAGTGCCGGCGCATTAAAAGATCACCCCTGCCAAATCTGTCCTTTTCTTTTCCTTTCTTTTATTTATTTTATTTATTTTCCTTTTCAAAATGGCACTTCACTAAATTAATTTACAGGTGATTTGGTTGCCTAGGGGTGCACAGTAGAGAAAAGTACTGCAGGTAACACCTTTTATTTCAAAGCAATTTGAAAAGGTGTGCTTTTATGTTTCTGACAGGATGTAAATCTCAGTCCCCAGCTGCTCCGCAACAGACCCAATTGTCTAATTTCCCACTTCCTGCTACGTATGACTGTTACTACATGTTTTGTGTTTACTTTTCCCACAGAGCCTCATCAATCCTGCCCGAGGTATTTCAGTACTTATTTCCATCATTACACATTATAAACACTCAAGCAGGAAAAACTTGGATCCTCATAGGGCATTATACTGGTAACAGTATAATGCCCTATGAAAATATTTGATTAAAGTTTAGAATGAGTATAAATGTAATGCAATGCAATGTTCTTCAGTCAACAGTCAAATGAAAGATATTGCGATCTCGATATACCTAGTGCACACACTGAATTAAGCTGTGCTTAATGACTATAGCTAGTGCACACACTAAATTAAAATGCGTTTAAAGACTATACCTAGTGCACACACTGAATTAAGCTGTGCTTAATGACTATAGCTAGTGCACACACCAAATTAAAATGCGTTTAAAGACTATACCTATTGCACACACTGAATTAAGCTGTGCTTAATGACTATAGCTAGTGCACACACTAAATTAAAATGCGTTTAAAGACTATACCTAGTGCACACACTGAATTAAGCTGTGCTTAATGACTATAGCTAGTGCAC